>JABMBV010063614.1:0-13413 GCA_018906735.1 Mesochorus sp. PSUC_FEM 10030011
ATTTATATTTCACCGGAGAAAAAACTTTCTCAAAGATCAATAAGTTTGGTTTCAAATATTCATTTAATTATGGATTCCAAACGGTGCGAATATTACGCTTAATACAATAATTACAGTGACATAATTATTCCAAGTTTCTTTACACTCGATCTTCATGTTTCTCCATATTTGTCACGATAAAATAATAGTCGAGATAAGCCTTTGCCTCGTCCTTTTAGTTTTGAAGTAAAGATTTTTTTTCCGTTACCTCAAGGGAAAGAGACATTATATTTCAGAAACAGGAAACCTTCGTCTGGAGATTTTGCCAAAGCTTTTTCTTCTCATCATCCTCGACGCCGGTGTTTGTAAACAGGTTTGAGAATCATCCGAAAATCCTCCGGTGCACGCGGGCAGGTATAATGGGGTTTTGTGGGGAAGATCGCACGGAGAAAGCGACGTCGTGCAAAACATTAAAATTCCAGCTGGGTCGTGAGCTCAACCTCTGGCACAAACCCGCAGCTAAGCCACAAACGACAACCGTCGTTGGACTATGCAGAAATTTGAAGCGCCGCACTATCTTCATCACTGGCATAACGTCCGGAGGGACGAAAGCTCTTACGAGCTTTATCACGAAAACTTCTTCTAACATAATACAACGAAAATACGCCGAAAACCTCGAAAAAGGTGGCGTAGAAGGACTCGGCTTGAATTTCCAGATCGGATTTCGTGGCGGGAAGATTTTTTTTTGTGAAACGTGATACTCGAGAATCAGGATATAGGAAATATTCTCAACCATCTTTTATAAATCGCTCTTGTATGCATGAAATAAAATTCTTATATTACAACACCTTCAGGGAATCGTTCGATCGAAGTATATTTGGTTGAAACTGCTTGTACAAGTGGAGAAGAAAAATAACATAGAAATATTTATAAAATTCTATTGCATCGAGCTGGAGCAGAATTGGCGGGTGAATTGAAATGAAAGAACAACGAGATACTGTTTCGCGGTGAGTGCTCTCGAGGCACTACTGAAGTATCTCATCATTCGTGAAATTCAATCGTAACAATTTAATTTAAAATACACTAAGCCATATAAATAAATAAAAACGCGGAATAACAAAGAAAAAATTGTTATATTCACATATTCGAACTTACGAATTGTATTTGAGAATTAACCAAGAAATAAATATATGAGCAAATAAAATCATTATTATATAATGAATAAAAGAAGGAAAAATAACCAGACAAAGCTAAATAGCGTAAAAAGTAATAGCTTTAGTAGTTTAAAAGACATTTTTCTGCGTCACGCCCAAACCAGAAGTGGAAGTAAGAAGATGGCAAGCCTGTCATAAAACTAATAGAAGCTGCGCCTGGTTGTTGGCTCACTCACGTACAACACTATATTTTACTCCCGACACAGTGGCACCGAAAGTGGTGAAGCTTTTCTCGTTCTCCTTCTATGGAGCAAGCACACATTGGTGCCTGGAAGGTGACAACTCGGTTGTCGACATAATCCCAGGAAAACGCGTTTCTCTCACTCTCGAATAAACGTTGGTATGTGTAATATAAAGTTGAATATGGGAAAGGATCCGAAAACACGAAAGAAATGAAAAAGTCCAAAGGCGCTTGGAGCAGTAAAAAAAGCGACTGATCAGACTACAAATAAAGTGACGTCTACAGTGTATATACGTATAGCGAAATATTTTCACTAGATTGGAGAGACTTGTCTCGATAAAATTTTTTTTTTTTTATTAAATAATAGAAGCCCGAGAGACTGGATCAGCAGCAACGAAAGAATTCGGATGGTTCTCATTCCACGAAAATAATCTGCCAAACGATGGGATTGGAACGATAAGAAATTGGAATGGTACGAAAAGAAGCTCAACTATAATGAAGAATTCGTTTCCACGCTTTACAAGAATTTATAATAGCAGTAGTGGAAGTAAACTTTGTTCAGACAAATAATCTTATCGAGTACCCGAAATATTCACCACTTTACAATTTCCGTGCGATTAAAGTTTCAAGTAATAGAATGTTCAATTAATAATTGAAGCGGTAAAAGGCGTTTTATACATCGAGAAAAAAAAATCATTGAATTTTCAGTAGATTAAAAAGTGAAAATGGTGAAAAAAAAAATTAGCTCACAGTAGTAGAAGTAAAGTTTGATCGGGCCGAGCACACCGAACCGAATAATTCATGATTGCGAATTTCTTTCTCGCGGTGAAAAAAAAACTCTACGGCAGAGTAGAATAAAAACGATGTTTGGTGAAAAAAAAAAAAAATGTTGCCAGTAGTGAGGGCAGAGTTCGGTCAGACCGAAAAATCGGAGTTACCATTTGGTTCTAGCGTTGGAGAACCGAAACCTCGGAGGATTTCGTGAAATCCCACACGCGAACAACCCAGATATTGTAGGAGAAGGAGCGAGGAGAGAATTGGGAGGGTTGCGCGGGGAGGGAGGCAATTACGAGAAATCGATTTGTCGCGATAGCCATCGAGGCCGAAGGAGGCCACGAGAACCAATGACGAGAGAAGAAGAGCGGTGTATATGTTGCTGCTGGAGTGAGCGCGAGAGGTGAAAAGAGTTCCCGCTAATATTGAGAGGAAGATATAGAAGAACCGGGGATAGGAGGAGGAGGAGAGGAGAAAGAGAGCAAAAGAGAGAAAGAGCGAGAGAGAGAGAGAGAGAGAGAGAGAGTGCGCAAGATAAAATCGAGCAGTGACTCTGACGAGTCTGTGGTATAGTAATAATGGCAAATTGGTTACTGAGAGTGCGAGGGATAGAGGAAAAGGAGAGGAAGAGGTGATAGTAAAAAATCCAGGTCGCAAAAGTCCACCCCTCCCCCCGAATCATCCCTCGGTGTTCGCACTCGTGGAAAGCGAATCAGAGATTTTTCATCGCTTCGGAATTCAAACCGTTACTAAATATTCTTTCATCAACTTGACTTCCAACTCCCCTATTTTTTTCTATGTCTTTCGATGCTTTATCTTATCCTCGTAAATTAAAAAAAAAAAAAAAAATTGTGATATCTAAGTTTTTATCTTGAGCATTCGATACCCCAATTGTATGGGAATTATCTTGCAGGTGCACAGCTGGCTCGAGTTGGAAGTTTCAACATGAGAAAACAGAAAATAAAAAAAACGTTATTGTGAAACTCAAACTGAATCGTCGATAATATCAATATCCTCTGCCGTAACCTGACCTCGTTCAAATTTCATTGATGGTCTTTGAGAAAGGATTCCCATTAGAATGGATCAACTATGATTCTCTGATGACTGAATATAATATAAAATAGGATATCTGTATAGATAGAGGAGAGGAATTTAGTCAAGGAGTCAAACAATCATCCCTTATCACGTCGAGGAGCAAATACCACGATTGCTCGGATATCCAAGTCAAGTTTATCAAGTCACACACACAGATACACACGAATAAAGGATCAGAGATATGCTACGTACACAAACGTTGAGAAGAGAGTTATATTTGCCTGCAGCACTAGAAGAGTACCCCTTCTCTCTCAAATCACTCCAGTTGTAAAAGCCAACTGTGGTACATTCAAGTTTTGTATCACTGAAGTAGTTTCCATACCGGAACTCCACTTTCAACATTCGACAATTTTACTTGTCAATACTGAGTGCCTCTTGCCTTCTTATTCTTTGCCCACTATTTTTCCTTACTTCTTATCCCTTATTCTTCATTCACCTAAAAAGGAATCGAGTTAAAGCCACTGTTTTATTGGATAAATATTTTTTTAATGACGCTGCATGTGATCACGTTTTGTTTTCATGTAATAACAAAAATAAACGAATAAAAAAGAAAAAAAACAAGCTTGTGTAATGAGAAAGCAATGAAACAAAAACGAAGGAGGCTATTCAGTGAAACTTCCTACAATCGAGACAGGTCATTTTTTCTTTTCCATTTTTCTACTCATTATTCGCTGTCGTATTGTCGTTAGCGATCGACTATAATCAGTCTGACCCTTACCAACAGTTACACACACGTCACACGCGATTTTCTTCGCCTGGATTGCGTCGTTATTACGCAACGAACTGTAAGGATACCACGGAATGATCAATATACAAATGCGCCTGAAAATTACTCATTGAGCATGAGCGTGTGCTAATGTTATTAAGATGAGAAAAAAAAACAAAATAAACGAAGGTATCGGAAAAACTCGGTGCCAGCTACGAATATTTTAATGAATATTGCAAAGGTCTCTCACCCAAGTTTATTCAGTATAATTAATAATAGCGAAGTAAAGTTGGAAAATTTCTTTTACCGTTTCAATTTACGTAAAAACTAGGTTGTCCAAGCTATTTATGTAAAGCTTCTGGTTAGCCTCTGGTTTCAGCAGTCGTTGCTCAAACAAATGGAGAAACTAGTGGAAGAACAAGGGAAGTGCAAGAGCAAGGGAGAGGGAAAATATGGTCGAAGAGAAGAAAGGACAAAAGTAGGACTAGAAAACGAATAATAAGGAAAAAGAGTAGTGGAAAGCGTTGTTTTCTTTTTTTTCTGCGTCAAGCTTTACGTAGAGTGGTGAGAAAAACGAAGATCATAAGAGGAAGAAAAAGAAGAAGAGGCAAAGGAGAAGAGTTGCCAAGAACAAAAAACTTCTAATTTCACACGTTACTGTGAATTCTGCCGGATCGGTGGCTAGTATTTCTCTTACTTGTGTGAAAATACTAGAAAGAGAGAGAGAGAAAGCGTGAGAGAGATGAATATTGGATACAAAAGCACCGGGTAGGGATTACGATAAGAAGAAACGATAAGCTGCAGAAGAAGCTCCCCCCTCTTTTTCTGCTTGAGAGAGCATATTATACGTTGCTTGAGCTTTACCAAGTGGATATAATATTTATTATGACCCCACACTTTTACGCACTGTAAAACAATCTTGAATTGCTTTTTACTATATTTTATTTTTTTAAATTATATTTTTCTTTTTGACCAAGCAGATTTGTAGCTCCCAAGAATAAAGTAATTTGGACACTGACAATTTTACACTACAATTTCGCAAATTCTTTTTCACCCTTTACACCCAGTTTTTAACAATTATCCTCTGACCCGACCGACAAACAAGTTATCAAAGCTTTCTTGTTTCATCTCGTAATCTCATGCCACAGTTTATTCGAGGTGTTTTTTCCCCTTTTCCTTCCTAATCTTACTGAACGTTTAACCGAAAGTCCGTTAAGGGCTTCCCCTCCCCTTCTCCCGTTGGCTCTACTGAGCTCGGTGCTGCCGTCACGGGATCTCGGATGAAATTACCTTTACGATGGGAATTAACGGCGGAACACCCGAAAAAAAACGTCAGAGAACGATGTCGAGAGGGACACAGGGAAGGAGAATTTGGGAGGGGAATTTACGAGACCGTGAACCCGCGGGATATCGTTTCCACTGCCTCCCTTTTTTTTTGGCCGTCTAGTTTGGCTTCCCGCACCCTCTCTCGTTCGACCCCTGAATCGTTTATTCGTTCTGTTCGTTAAACATCGGACAAAAAGAAGCAATGAAATTCAGCACGTTTGCGTTCTACGTCAAAGTATATAAAGGGCGTTTTCTCACCTCTTACAATCTCGTTTATGTTATTCCCTTTGGAAATTATATGGTATCTTAGCCATTATTGTAATGTGTTTTTGTTTTTTTTTATATATATATTGGAACATTACGAATTTTATTGATAAATTGATATATACTTTATGCCTTGACAGACTGACCAACTAATTACACGTTTGACCTATAATTTATTGTTATTATCACAGTTATCTTGACATTCCTCAATGTACGAAATAAAAGTATCCTCCATCTCCCCCAAGGACCTCAATGATTATTGTTGTTATTATTTTCTGTTATTATTATTGCACGCATTCAGTTTTATAGACGACTTCCCTCTATGTTTCTCTCTGCTTTCTTCGACTTTCCTGAGAAACTGTACATAAAGTACAGGATAAAGAACCTTCTGGCTGCGCATCAACCGAACCCTCTTTAATGGAAACGTTTTTATATACACCATCTTTTTTTTTTCCTTGGTGAAACTTTTATGCTCGTATGCCCTTGTTCAGTTCCCTTTAAGTTCCCTGTCGAAAACTGCACGTACAAAGGAAACCGTGTGTGGAAAATTTTTCACGATGCTCTTTACAGTGCCGCAGTGAATGAAATGATAGTGCACGAATAGTCTCGTTATCGGATTCAAGCCTCTGTATAGTGAGTCCATAACGCCTCGTTCGAAGTTCCTTTTTTTCTCCCCTGCATCTCTACGTCGTCTACTGCGTTAGAGCAATAGACTTTGGTAGAAAAAAATCCTGCGCAACTCTATATCTTCCACGTTTTTCTTCTACTTTTATCATGCTGTCTTTTCTTATCTCGGTACCGAGACTCAATCGTGAAATTTCTTTTACGAGTAAGACACGTACGTTATCGTGAAAGGGTTTTTACCTTTAAATTTCATCGGGCTTGGATAGTGCTTTTTTTTATGGTTACAATATACAGTTAGTGGTTTTCGTTATTTGAAACATTCAAGTATTAATTTTTTTTTTTTTAGTTTGATAATCCTCTGAAGAACAAAAATATCAGAGATTGTATGAAGTTCGATTGAAGTGTACACGATTTTTCTGTTTTACTGTTACATCGAAATTTCCTTAGAGTACGACGTCAGGTTTGATTGGACGAAATCAGATTTATCTAGACGACTAAAGCTTCTGATTCTGCCAGAATTTTTTTTTCTTTTTTTAGTCAGCAGGGAGAACATGAAGTAAATGAGATGTCGTTCGACCTGTAGATCTCGTGGAAGGTAATAAGGCTGGAAGAATTTCTTGTTGAGCCAAACAAGCTTTACCCCTGTCAGAAGAAAATCAGAAATAGTTGCTTTCACGTTGCACATAAAATCTTCTTTCTATTTTCATTTTTCCTCCCTTGTTCCTTGCATCATTTTTTTTGTTGTTGTTTTATTTTATATTTTCATCAAATAGTATATTTACAGGAACCTAATACCTGTCTCCTTTAGTGTTGCATGAAGCGTATAATGACTTAAAAAAAAGAAAATGTTACGATACAAACGAGATCCATATACAGAGGCTTAACGATGTTATTTAGTTGAGAGTACAGTTTTATACAAACTACCATCAAAAACCCAGTACAGTGTTTGTGGTTGTTGCCGAGTACGATATCGTGGGAAAATGTTATCGGAGCGAGAGCTTCTACTCGAGAACTCGCTTTAATGGTCCTCGTCGAAATGGGCCCAATGCATTACGAATATACCCGGGAGAGTTCGTTTCCCTATCCCTCTCCCCATCTCTTCTTTTCTCTTAAAGCTCTTGTCCCTTCTCTTTCTCTCTTTCTCTCTCTCACACAACACTTTAACACGACAAGTACACTCGGACTTTTCCTAATTTGTTTCGTCTCGGCTTCCACTCGCTTCACGATTCGACGAACTTCTAACCCTAAAGATAAGGAGTCGAAAAGTTGAGTTTTGGTGAGCAGTGGAAAGTTTGTTAGTACATTAATCTTCATCCCATTTATGGGCCTATCTACAACGTTTTTTTGCTGTTTGCTTGTACTCATAAATGTCAAATGGACTATGGAAGCTTTAGGTTATTTCAAACTTCAAGACACAAACCCGAAAACATTTTTTATTTTTCAAGTTTATTTTACCGATTAATAGTCAAGATTTAGTCTCGTTGATCTTTGACACACATCGATTTGTTGATTTTTGTAAAAAAACTTCTTGTAGGAAAAAAAAACAAAAGTGACCAGAGAATTTTTTTTCCATAGACAAGTTGAGGAACAATATAATGTGAAGTTTTCTTTTGATACTTGAAACTTGGAGTTAAAAATGTTGTCTATCGTAAATTTTTAATAGTTTTTTTCTGTCATTCTTTTCGCGTCAATCTTGTACTCGTTAAATCGAGTACGAAACAGCTTAAGGATTCTTTACTCCAAAGACGATTTTTGTTTCGTTTCTTTGGACATGGATATAAACTTTTGCTCACGGGCATTGTCAACGGTTTTTCCGAACGAGTCCTCGTTTAGCGAAATAGAAACGTTGAACGAGAACAAAGAGCCGGTGGAATGTGAGGCGTTATCTGACACTTTCAACACACATCGAGTATCCCAGAATGTCCGTACAGAAATACCCCGCTACAATTCCCTTCTCGTAATCCCATTAAACGTCCCTGTCGCGTAAGGGTTGAGGGCCAAGTGCCCAGGTTTATAGACATCTAACAACATCCGAGTTCCACTCTGTGCTATCAACACCGGTGATACTAAACCTGAAACATCTCTTTCTCGCTCTCTCTCTTACTCTCTTCCGTTTTCTCTCTCTGCCCCTCTCTATTTCTCGCTCTCTCTCTCTCTCACTCTCTGAAGTTTGGATTAATAGAGGCGCTTTCAGGCACTAAGGGAGGTAAAGAGACGGTAAAAGCGAAATCAGGATTATGTTCATCAAGCGTTGAAAAGGGATGTGAAGAGTAACAAGAAAATAATGGATTAGAGGGGGAAAATTGGCCTGGTAGTGAAAATTTTATAAACATTATTATCAACATTGGCTCTTGGTTTCTTATAACTTTTATAAAAATATATTTTCGACTCCATTATAATGTTGTAGAAAAGCCGATAATGTTTTAAGCCATGATAAAAACGTATCAAGTTTGTGGTAATGGATATTTAGAGTGAAACTCGGTTCACTGTGAATAAAAGCAAAAATATACCAACAAAAGAATTTTGTACTCTTTGGCAAAGCTCTGATGAAGTATATTTTTTTTTTCAACCTCAATATTCATTTTTAGAAGGATAGAGGGAGAGTGGTTTATATAAAAGCTCGAGTAATATTCGACGATCTCATATTTCACGAGAGTATTCCTATCCCAAGCGAGAATCCACGTTGAATATTCCAATTCTTTCGCTCGACGACCGGGAGTTAAAGAGTCAAGAACCACCGGATATACATTCTCTTCTTTTACTTTAAACCCTCGCATTCGAATCAATGCTCGAGGTACTTGAATAATTCAATGAAATATATAATAATAAATAGGAAAAAAAAAAACTGAAATAGAGAACAAAAAGAAAATGAAAATCTTGACTAAATATGAGAAAAAGAGCGGTGGTATGGAATCGAAAAATAATCGAATTAACGACTCTCGTCATTCTCGTTTTTACAATCGTTGTCACGCCTTGCTCCCACTATAAAGAGAACGATTTATGCATATATCACTGTATATAATCCAATAACGTGTTCTGTAACCAAGCTAAAAGCTAAACGAGAAAGTGAGTGCATACGAGAGGAGAGAAAAGAGAAAGAGAGTGAGAAGGTGGAGGAGAGGGGAGGGGGCACGTATAAGTTTGGCCTCACGGTTTATCCAATTAGTGAACCGGTAAAAGGGGCTTGGAAATTTAGTGGTTCATTAGACTCGGAGGAACAGTCGAAAATTCTAAATCTAGACAAATGGCGCCGCTTTTACTATATATAAAAGCACGATGTTAGGACCCCGATTATATATAACAGAGTTGGTATTATGCCATTATAGAAGGAGCTACGAGAGTATCGGATCGCGTGATTACATTTATCCGACATTCCTCGTACATATTTCCTTCGAAATCTCATTCAAACCCTTTATAGAACATGCATGCTTCTAAAACAGTCCGCACGTTTTAACGACTCGAATATTATTATACGAAGAAATGAGAATCGCTCGTTCATCATAATTCAGGTGATACGGTACAATTTTGTGACTTTATGTGGTTATAACATCGTTGAAATTCCTAAAAGATAAACTCAAAAGATAAAGATAAATGTTATCCTTTCGAATAAGAGTCTCAGAAGAATAATAAAAAGCTCATCATACAAAAACGGGGGCAACAAAAGCTTTTGAAGTCGTTCAATAGTTCGTATATGACTGTACAATCAGAGGTTAAAGACTCGGAAAGAGAGGAAAATCGTCGGATGGAACAATCCATCAACTGCGAATCACAGGGGAGTGTAATCTCTCTCTCCCCTTTTCCGTCGTATACTTTCGCATTTTTTTTTTTCATTTCTGGCCAAAAGTTTCGTCTGCACATGATCAAACTGGTGGGAGATGATGCACGAGAAAAAATATTACGAGAAAGAAAAAAAAAAGAGTCTGACGACTCATATAGGAGGATATAGAACGATCTGAGTATCGTTTGATATCAACTAAATTTGCCTTTGAGGAACAAACAGTTTGATCCATGGCTGTCCGAGCGCACGTCCTGAAACTAAATCAATGACGTGTGCGAGATCACACATAAGCGTCCCTACTAAATTGCTCCACCGGCATACGCCGTCACAGCAGAGATTATCGTATTGGCTCAG
Organism: Mesochorus sp. PSUC_FEM 10030011; assembly: GCA_018906735.1. NCBI lineage: Eukaryota > Metazoa > Arthropoda > Insecta > Hymenoptera > Ichneumonidae > Mesochorus > Mesochorus sp. PSUC_FEM 10030011. Next base: position 10,296 of record JABMBV010063614.1, read on the forward strand.
GCTCCAACGAGCTTTGTAACGGACAGTTGACGGTCTAACCGTGCGAAGGGCAGAGGGTTCGCGGATTAGCCGCTCGAGTCGTCGATCAAACGAATAAAATCTGCAGTTACTATTTGTTCTGGGGTGGAGGGGATTATTTGGTTCTTTTTATCTGAAAAGTGCGTCCTAAAAGTCCGCTGTGAATCGATCGAGCGTCCAGAAAAAAAAAAGAAAGAAAGATAAGAAGAATCCAATGCGCCATCAGCATAAAAATGTAGCGCAGAGTGGCAGCTTTCACGGTTTATTCGCAACCGAAATGAACACGCAAAGTATCCAGAAATCCAAAGTTCTAACTCATCGCGCGGTGAGCTCGCAAGACCAGTGGGAAAAGCAACAAAGTTTTCTCTTTGATGATGCCAAGGGACTTTGTGCGAGGTGTGTGCGCGTATGATATACGTGTGTACCATATACCAGCTGTAATCCATCATGTTGAATGTGACAGTGAAACGTATCTCTGTGGATACAGGGCTCTGTATGTTAAGTCCCGTGACTGTGGGAGGGGTTCCCAAGCATCAGCTTAAAAGCTGGATTTTCGGGCTCGCGGATGATGCAGATATATAACGAAAGTTTTTTTTTCTTTATGTAGAATAAGACGAAATGGGAGATATATACATGTCCGTGGGATAAAAGTCGTTGGATTATTGCATTGTGTTCATAATGTTTCTACAATTTTTGAGGTCTACCAAAATTGGCCGCAGACATTCTTTCGTGACTCAAAAACACTTGATGCTTTACTTGTTTTTACGACACTGAAAACAAAAGCCTGAATCGCCAATTTTTGGAGTCCATCCAAATTAGCTCCAAATATGTTTTATGGCATAACTTTTTTTTAATTTAATACTAAGAAGTGATATCTAAGACCAGTTTAAAATTTCTTATACCAAAAAGTCTAAATCTAATTAATCTAAATCATTAGGTATCATTTTTTAGTAAGAATATCGAGATCTCGAGATGATGCCTGAGGCGTTTTGGACCAACCCACAACCGGTATGTATCCATAGCGACCGCATCCACTGCAAGCATCAGCTGTATACAGACCGGGAACAATGAAAACAAATGGAGTCTTCCACGTCGTGTCAAACTCCTTCTAGAGTAGACATGCGTTCAGCCGCACGCAAACAGAGGCAAACACATAGCAAGCAAATGCTGAACACTCGGATATAGGAGGTGCATATGAGTGAAACAAGAGTGGAAAGGGTTTGAACTGGGCTGCGAATGTAGTGCACGCAAAAAGATGAGACTGCCTCTTGTTCCAGAGCCGAACCTTTTGGACACGCACAAACATCGACCTCTCGGAATGGGAGGGAGAGGGGAGGATGAGTAGCACGAAAGCTTTTCCACTCCTAACCACGACATTTCTAACCCCCCCTTTCATCGGCCCCCTTACTACCCAGTGTGAGCTACTGCTGGCTGTGTGTGTCAACAAGTGTCTTGGCACCAGTTCTCACGCTCCACTTTCACTCGATTTTCTTTTTTTTTTTTTTTTCATGTTTTATTCTCTTTTATCTCGCTTTATGGGGAGAGCTTTTTCAGCTCATATTTTTTCCGTGACAAAAAAAACAACAATTTATTATCGTAGGCATGAATCAAGGGAAACGAAATGCCGTGACTACTTAATATGCCACGAGTTTGTTCTATATTCGAGGTGGATTGTTATGAGTGACAATAAAATTATAAAATCGTTTGAATTTTTTCTTTTTTTTCTCTCTCTCTCTCTCTCTCTCTCTCTCTCTCTCTCTCTCCTTTCACATGTGAATTGTAAGTGAATAAGTCTCGGTCGTATGCAAGCATGTCATGGAAAATCGGAATAATAGAATAGAGTTTGGGGATGAGAAAATTGCTGGGCAATCGAATCTTTCAACGAATCAACGGATACCATGTATGCATTTGTGTGTGTCTATGTGTGACAGTACACGAAAATGCTTTGCCGTTGTACACACGCAACCCAACTCGTTTCCCTTCATTATTCGATCGTCCAATGAAACGAACTTGCACAACACGATTGATTTGATTGTAATTACCCTGGATCGATCAAAAGGCAACAGGGATCTTCTTGCTTTGTAGAAACACTAATCAAGAGGGTCAGACCCAGACGGAATATACAATGACGAGGAAAACTCATCCATGTTCGAGTGAGTCTGCGCTACTTCGTTTTGTTCAATGATCGAACAAATTCTCTTTCTCTCTCTCTTATCTGGTGATCGTTTCGTATTCATGCACACACACATACAATTCCTATTGACACACAAATACATATACACACAAATATGCGACTTGCACAGTTGCCGCATTAGTTTTAGGCTAGAATTCACCGGAGCTCTCCCGTTAAATTTCCTGTCGATAGACTGGTGCTGCAGCTGCAGTTTACGAAAGAGCGAATGTACGAGTAACGATTGGAGAATTCTCGAATCGAGTACACTGGGACTGTGTCACCAGATGAGTAATTTAAAGTCTCGATCCGCTTGGACGGTACTGTCGTAACCAAAAGTTTTACAATTTTACATTTAAAAGCCCCAAATTTGCCTACAGTGGAATTAACAATGATTAGTTGTCGAATTAAAGTTGAACGTGAATTTGCATCCTGAATATAGATAGCATGGAAACTGTTCGACTGTTGTATGTGGATAAAAGGGTTATTTAGGATGTTTACGGTCGAGTTATTTCGATGTGCACTCTCTTACCTCGGATGACCACGGCGTTGCACGTCATGAACGTTTTCGCCGTGGTGACGACTTTTTCCAATCACGAGATCACAGAAAAAAAAAATATATAGAGATTTTTATGTATCAGGTACCACTGATGACACTGAATAATAATTTAATGGCTGAATAGCCTCAAAAGTGAGATAAACAAATGCTTGCAACGAGATATCTTTTCGTGCACGTTTTTTTTGTGTTTGTGTGTGTGTGTGTGTATGTGTGTGTGTGTAGTCATGTACGTGTGGGTTTGTAGGCCGATTAGCACTTTTCGTTGTTAACTTTTTTTCTTCGTCATTAGTCGTAAACACCTTGACTACATTATAGATGCTGACTATAATTCGCTGATCACAGTTAAAACATCTACGATGATATATTTATAT
>JABMBV010063725.1:0-13409 GCA_018906735.1 Mesochorus sp. PSUC_FEM 10030011
ATTATTGAATTAAAATTAAATTAAAATATTGAGTGATTAAAAAATTGTTTGGTATTATCAGTAGAAGATTTGAATGAAAAAAAAATGTACCTCGAGTATATCGACTTCTTTTCGTCTCGGTGGTGGCGAATGATAAACCATACCATCTTTGCTTACTCCATAAAGTTCGAACATGACACGGACCTCGTTTGTTTATATTGCAATTCGTTTTTTTTTTGCTCTTCTTCTTCTGTTTTATCAAGACGAGAGATAATGTTTGTATTTTTGGGGTAACGCTCGATACACACGCGGTGTATAAGTGGATAAAACTCTCGGTAAATAGTGTAGTATACTACGAGGGATGCGCGGGGTGGTTTTATGTCGAAATATACCCGGGCATGCGCCGGTTCCTTATATTGATCGAAAATTGAGGTAACGTCTTTCGAAATTCCTTCACAATGCTTCTTAATCTATAGATCATTCATATGTAACGGTCATTTTTCGTTTAAATCGATCGGAAGGTCGTGACCGCTGAATATGAAGGTATGCGGATTTTGTTTTTTTACGTGATTTTAAGGTGGTTGTGCAATTATAGCTATTTTTTTAATAATTTTCTTTAAAAAATTGCACTAAATTTGTTGCTGCATGTGAGATCGTGAACGTTATCACGAATTTTCAATAAATTATTAACAAACAATTAATCTACGATTTTACGTCAAATTTGTGCGTACTATTATTATTATAAATTATAACTTAACGAATATCTCAACGAATAATTCGTGGGTAGAGTAAAAAACAAATCATTCGGTGGCTTTCATTGTAAACTTGTCCGAAAATTAATTTCGTGATAAGACGTCATACAAGTATAAGTTGATTCGATTAAAAATAATCAAGTATATAAGCGAGATAAACCCGGGAAAAAAATGCCTTTCGAATATGCGCGCGCATCTCGTAATTCTCAAACATCCTGATCGGAGCTTCCGGTTGACGCGCGCGTACGCGGATGCGCGTGAGTATCGGCGCTCACCGCGCCGCGTTACGGCCATATTGTTTGCGGTTTGTTTCCCGTGCACGTTCGTCACTTCGTGCAGTCTCTCTTTAACGCGGGCCCGTTAATTGTTCGCTTTCATTGATTAATTAAGTAAGATAAATATTGATTTATCGAGTAAATAAATATAAACAAACTCGAGATATAACGAGAGATAAATCTCCCTGGTGTGCATCGAGATACGACTTTTTCTTTCGTGTTTTTTTTTTTTAAAGGTAACAAGTTCCGCGAGTGCTCGTGGTAAAAATCAGCAAAAATTTCGCGCAAAGAGAACATGAAGAAGACGAAGGAGGTGTCGGACGAGGACGAGTACTCGGCCGACGATCCGGAGGAGGTCGAGGGAGCATCCGAAGAGGATTGGAACGCGGAGGCGAGCCCCGGAGTGAGTACTCCGTGTTATTATTATTGTTATTCATACCCGAACCCCGCACTCGTTTATCTATCGTTCGATTCATCAAATATTCTACGGAAAAAATTACTCCAGAAATCGTCACGTAAGAACGAAAAATAAGGGGGAGAAACATCGAGAAATAAGCTCGATGTGTACAAAATTCGTATTGTAATTGCTCGTAATTTCTCATATTTTTCCCGCTGTATATCTCGGCGTCAATATTTTTCAAGTGTATATCCGTCTCTCAACAACACACCTGCCGCGGAAAAAAAATTTCTCGCGTCTCCCCCGATTTCTCGCTCATTTTGCGTGACAAAATATCTCTCTTTCTCTCTCTCTGTCTCTTTATCTTTATCTCTTTCTCGCTCTCTCTCTCTCTCTCTCCCCGTCTCTCTCTTTCTCTCGGTAGACGCAAGAGAGAAACGCAGAATGACTTTATATTGTAAGCACTTCGATATCCCCGACAGTTAGAGAACGCGCGCGCGCGAGCGCCCGCGTCGTTGCAAAGAGATTTGTGCATATACATACGAATTTATATTATTACGATATACTCGGCAATACACCGAGACACGGTATCTTGTTTAACAAGCTTACAATCCAATTTGTTTACCGCGTCTCGGCAATATCGTGCGCAACGAGCATTTTTTTCTCTCTCTCTTTCTCTGTCTCTCTCTCTCTCTCTCTTCTGATACAAAGCTGTTTTTCTTCTTATTTTTTTTTATTCGTTGAAAATGTATACGCTCCGCACACGCTCTCCCACAAGTGCATAAGGATGGGGAGTACATTTGCCGGCCGGCCAATGGCGCCGGCAAACTCGATTATTTTGAACACACACACACACAGGCACAAATACGCGCGCGCGTGTGTGTCTTACACCTCCGGCCGCATCGCCGAACGTTCAGGCATGCTCTTCCGGCTCCCTTTACTCACGTAATATAATAATAATCACGTCGATACTGTGCGTCGGCGATGTAAGAGATGGAGCAAATTTTTACTCCGATATACATATATTTTAAATATACGCACACCGCGACCTTGTCCACGCGCGATAAACCCGCCATTTGCGCCACATTTCAAAAATATTGTATCGCGTCGTAAATACAACGAGTTTACTCGTAATTTTTAAACCGGAAATTAAATTTCCTGTTGCCGCAATTTTTTTTTTCTTCATCCTCTTTTGTGCTTACCTCCAACCAGGGTGAAGGCAAGAAGAGGCCACAGAGAGGATCCGCCAAGAAGCGACAGCATTCTGAGGAGGAGGAAGACGAGGAGGAGGAGGAGGAAGACGAAGAGGAAGAAGAGGAAGAAGAGGACGACGAGTCCGATTCCGATTCTGGGAAGAAACCCAAGAAAAAGAGACGCTCCAAAAAAGACGAGGAAGACGAAGAGGATTCCGATGACAACAGCTTCTATGAATCTTCCGAAATACCACCAAAGGATTATACGGTAAATACATTCGTTTATTTATTCATAAAATCATAAGAAACAAATATCGTAGAAACTTCCAAATATTTTCTTCCTCGGCGAAATTTAAATGCCCTAGAGGTCAACAAACGGCAATAATATCTTCCATTTAACGTTTCCGAATATTGACTCCGATTTTTCTTCTCTCCCTTTTTGCATATAGTCGGGAGCATTCGTCGTCGCGAAATCCGACGTTGGAGGCAGCACCGATCCAACCCTGTGGAGGATAGACGGCAAAGCGCTGTTACAAAAATATTTGCCCTTCAAGGAGGAGGGAAAAACACTGTACAAAAGCACATCCACGGTAAAATAACACGAGCTTGAAATAATATCATTGAAGATACGAAATTATTAATGATTGAATGGCTCAACCTATTAAATCACGCACTTTTATTTTATCCTCAGTACTCTGGATGGTCAATCAATCACAAAGACAAATACTTAGCGGCTCAGGTGACCTTCAAGGTTCAAAATAGATTGGAGACTATCGTCGAGCTTCATCTGGACGAGCAGCAACAGCAAGAAGTTGTAAAGTAAGCCCCTTGTCCTTCTCCCACCTTCCAAACGCCCCCAAACCCCCCCCCCTTCCCCTTCGCCCCCTCTCCCTCCCCACAACCCACACAGAAACTGACACACCCTTCTACTATCAATTAACAAAAACCTCGAATGACGTTCATTGAAATTAAAATTCTACGTGAAATATTTGTGAGAATAAAACGAAAACAAACACTGGGTTGTCGATGAGAAAATGAAAAAAATTTTTGTTTAGATGGTCAAGTAAACTTGTATGTGTATAACAACGTATACAGTTTTCATTTGATTACAATGTTGTCTTATTCTGTAGTTCAGTAATTAGGACGACAATTATTCTGTCGGAACGAGGCAGGTACCATTTTGGTAAGTAACAAAAAAAAATCAATATTATTCAATCCTCGAGGCCTTGAGACTCACTAGTATTCGTAACTAATACAAAAAAAAACAATAATATTGTGCTTAGGAATTACGATAATATCAATCGATTTTCTTTTTCTTTATGTTCTACATACAAATCGAAAAATCGGCGAAATCTTGGCTAAACCTTGTGTGCACAGTGCATATGGGCAATATTGCCCTCGATCACATATCGTTTCGAAAAAAAAAAAATTCCTTGTTCAAAATTCTCCTACTAAACCAAATTTTATTCGCAATAGAAAAATCGCTTCTCGAAACAAAAATTAAGTCTTTGAAAAAGAACAAAAAATGCATTGTCGTTTTGTGCGACATGTTACAGTAAATTATGCGTGGTCTTCAGGTTTAAGGAAATTAAAAAAAAAAATTTCCTTCACTACTACTAAATATATATATATAGATGTTATTTAATAATTTTCTCTTTTTAATTTATACTATTCATGGAATGTCTAACGCCTGATATAATAATGATGTGCCCAAACAACATGAAAATAGACTATATATAAATTGATAACAGATTTTATCCATTAGAAGATCTAAGATTGAGAAAGAGGAGATTCATCTCATCAGAGGCCAAAATTACAAGAGCCAAAATGCTCCAATTACTCGATATAGAAATCGTAAAAAGTGCAATACTTTTTTTTTTCTTTCAAGAGGAATGTAATGTTCGGCTAAAAAAAATTACACCGAGATCACTGGAACGTTATTTTGAAAATTGAATTAAAAAATAATTATCGACTACCTCCTCCCATTTTAAAAGTTTTCCTCAATAAATTCAACCTAAATACACACAGCCTAATGGTCCACAGATTCGAAGCACCGTGGCTCCATTTTTTCTGTTATACAATTTCATCTTTACGCATTATACTTCAGAAACATAAGCTCGTAGTTACGGAGGTGGTACGCTACCGCCATTTTTCTTTTCTTTTCGAAATTCGCCCTTCCTCTATGTTTCAATAATAAAAAAAAGTTCAGTAAAAGAACTGAAATCTTTTTTCTGCCCCCAAATATTCAAAACATTCTCGGATGGTCCCAATTAGGTGGTCGAGAACGATTTCGACATTTGTCAAGATTGAAGAAATGAAATACTTGAGTTGGCGCGGATTGAAAAAAAGAATAGATTAGTAGGCCGCCTCCCTAGTATAATTCTTTCTAGAACTCACCTGCCTCCACTTTTATGCCCAAGATACTGCCTCCGTATCGGTAGGCCTACTTTGATTTTTCCTTCTTCATTTTTCTTTTCTATAAATGTATTTACTTTGTATATACTTAAAACTGTAAAATCACCCTTGCATGAAAATCTCGGGATCAAAAACCCGGTTCCATTCTGACGCTCTTTACGGAACTGTGCAATCCAAGAATAACCGACAAACCGTGTCGTTTCTTGTCCTTCTTTTTCTTCGACGAGTCTTCAATGGTGGTCGCGCTTGAGCTTGGATCGCATTTCGTCTCTGTTTTTTCGTCGTCTCGGCTGGAAGGTTTTTCCGTCGTACCCGGGTTGCTTAAACTATCAGATCTTTTGATTGTTCTCCCATCAGTCTCGTAGTCTTGGGGTTTGTCGGAGTTGTCTGGAGTTTCTTCGGCGTTCGGACCGGAAGCAAAAAAGTCTTCCGGCGCGGCGAGATCCGAGGATGGCTCGGATTCGCAATATTTGGCGGCCTCGAGGTCGCTGACATTTTCTTGGCGTTTTAAGTTCCTATGTCTGTTAGGCGGACCCGTTTTTTCCCGCGTCAACGAGCCATCGCTGTAGCAGCGTTTGTTCTCCCTGGATAATCTTGCCAGTAGCATTTTTTTTAGGTCGCACGAGTCGTAGCTCGATCTCCTTGGAGTCTCGCTCGCCAACGTCCGGTCGTCGTCGCTCTGCTGCTCTTGGTTCGATTCTCCGCCACGATTCTCGAGTAATTTTTCCGATACCCAGGAACTCGAATGGACGCGCGACAAGCAAAAATCTTCCGTCGGAGAATTCATGTCTAATGAATTATCTAAGTCTTGCGCAATATCGTCTATGGACAATTGTTTACAGAGCCTCTTTTCAACTCGGAGTTTTGACGTTATGCTCGATTTAGGATCGGTGTACATCGTCTCTGTATTTATAGTCAGCGTCGATTCACTCACGACGATGTTGTTGTTTATCTTATGATTGTCCGTGTTACCGTTTGTGCTTGAATTTTTCGACTCGTCGCGATTATATCGGTCGATCTCGATCAGGTCGCCGTCGCAACCGAACGCAAATGATTGTTGCCCTGGACACGAAAAAAAGAAATTAAAAATTTTCAAACAACTACAGTTTTTTCCAATATTTAATATTAATAATTTATTCATTAATTTACCTATTATCATCCGCTTATTACGCATATCGGGACTCTTGGAGCGTGACCTTTCCAAATATTGTCGATTACCCGGCGTGAGCACGGACAATTTACTGGTGTCTTGATATATTGGACTGCAGGGCTCGGTACTGATGTTGTGAGCTGAATAGGCGTCCTGCTCGTGGTTCTCGTGTTCCCGGAGACGCTCCATGATCTTTTGTACTATTTCCGAAGGCGCTACATGTGGCGAACCTTGTTTTTTTTTCGTAATATTAGAAATGCATAAACATTAATTGTGAGGTCAAGCACAATTGCACACGGATAAGCTGAGTAACTAAAGAGTGGCCAAAAGATAAATTCTCATCGTAATTTACAAATATAAAATGGCGATAAAGCAGTTTGCATGCAAACGAAAAATAAGCACCGAGGAAAAACTCAATTTCATATCTTGTGTGTAATGACAAAAGTCTCGTTCCCTGCGTTACAATAAAAATTACAAGATGACGTAAGAAACGTAAATCCTCTCGGATTGCAGGCCCCTCGGATGCTCGAACCCCGAGTTCAATGTCTTTTCGCGCGTACGCTCGACAAATTAATCTTTGATCAAACATTCACACACAGAAAAAAAAATATATATATTATAGAGCGAGAAGAATAATTAAACAAACAAACAAAAAGTGTTAAAAATAAATTCTAGCGCTGAGTCAGACGCGCAAAAGCGTATCGAGACGATGAGTTATCATCGGTCAATTACCACAAAGTGTTTACACGACGGGATTCTCTTCTTATCTTTAACGTGTGCAATCCATAAACAAATTGCGGGCTTTCGAAAGAAAGAAAAAGAATGAAAAAGAATACGAAACAACAACAACAAAAAAAAGTGAGAGAAAAATGTTTGATAATTCTGGCCAACGGAGAATAACAAAAGTAAATTTATAAAGTAAAACATCTCATTTGAATCACAAGGGGCACACAGGGACTTACTAAGTCACTGGGTCCGGAGAGTCTACGATGACGAACGCGCCTTGGCACGCTCAGTATATCGCTGCTACCTACAAACGAACACGTAATTCACGCTGACGAAAATTATGGATTTTCTTTTGTTTGTGTTACGACTTATTATCCGCAAAAATTCTCGAATCAAATGGACGAACATTTCCTCAGTACATCAATATTCAATGTCCATCCACAATGTTTTTTCTTTCACGTTATGTTATGTTCAAAAAATGAAATGTTATCGAAGCACCATTATCAGGCCGTACGAAAACATCAACGAATCGTTTGAGAACCAGCCCCCGGGTCATTTGTTCCGTGCGAAAGCCATAGATAGAGGAGGATATCGTTAAGGTCGAAGAGTTCAGGGTTGAATTTCCATGTTCGTATTCTTTTACCTGTGAGTCCTCGATAACCGAGTGAGGCCGAGTCGAGCGATTCGCTCGTCTCCTGCTCGTGCTTGACGAAGTCGTTTATCGTGATCCCCTGGAGTTTCGAGGGCTGGAGAAACCTCTTGGGGATTCTCGAAAGCGGGCCGTTTTCCTGGGCGTTATTAGAGCAGCCGCCGAACCCGAGGCCGAGGAGGATCGCCTCAGGGTCAGCGCGACGAAGCTCCAGGAGGCTCTCGACGCTGCTGCAGCGGCTGCTGTCCGACTGGAAGCTCGGATCCCGGGCCAGACGACTGTGCCCGACTGGACTGTAGTTTGGACTGGAATTTGAGTGGATCGTTCAACACCCACGAGCTCGAAAATTCCCCGGAGTTTAATTTCCACGTACCTGGAAACTCCGGTCATCGTTATCACCGGGGAACTTGGCATCGTTATGGGCTTGGACACCGTCATGTTTGTCTTCACAGAAATGTCCTCCCTCGACGAGTCCAAGGTGAGCGGCGGCGTGAGATTCTCCTCTGAAGGCACATCAGCCGCGTTCTTGGTGTCAGGAGGTATCGAGTCGACCCATTGCTGAACGGGACCGGCTCTCCGTCTCATTTCCCAAATGCTTCGAAGCCAATCAGTGACTTTGAGTATCGTCTCCCTTCCAACGTTTTCTGTGAAACAAATTCGTCTCAAAATCCTATTTTCCAAGATTTTTTCACATCGATCGGATTCAGGCTCTGCGAGACAAATTTTTCTCCGATGCAACAGAAACAGATTTGAAGGAATTGACTATCGTCAATTATAATTTTGTAATTAGAGAGAGAGAGAGAGAGAGAGAGAGATAAGGACAGCAGTGATCATTCGCATCCTCAAGGAAAATTGAATTGATGCTTCCACATCGTGCACGGTGCATGGAAAATAGTTGCATGAAAATTACGAAAAAACAAAGAAACAGAAAAACGTGACAGGGCTGCAAGTGGCGGAGAGATTTTTGGTTTTAGTTTTTTTATTGTTTTTTTCTTTGTTTTTCAATTTGTATAACAAAGACTAAATTTCTAATCACACACATGTCGTGTACAACAAAGTGCCTTTTCTTTGTGTATCGGATAAAAGTCTATGCGTATGTGGGTGTATGTTTATCTTTTTTTTTTTTTTTTCGTAATATACCTGGATTCATTATTAGTCCTCTCTGGCGGCATAAACATGTTCATATAATTTCTATATAACAATAAACGTTAGAGAAAAATAACATGAGAAACGACGATATATTGGGCTTGGAAAATTTCGTTTTCAATAGCGGCCTGCTGGTCGCGATATTATTGCGAAAGAAAACACGTTTATAGTATCAAGTGTTATGGGCGACACTTTTCAATTATTGATAAAAATTCATCGCGCTGAATACCGAACAAGTTGTTATTCTTCTTACATTTTTTATTTTTGTTTATTTTCCTCAATACTCACTTTATTTATCGCGTATGTTCCAAAGTTTTTGCGCGCGTGTGTCACGAAGAGATTTCTTCACCTCACGATTTTTGTTGTTGCACAAAAAAAAAATTAACGATAATAACGAAAAATAAAAAGTATTCTGTGCTCGCGCGCGAGGAGCAAACGATTCGCACATCCGCGTAGCGATTGAAGTACTGGCGGGGTCTCTGGCCACTTGTTAAATGACCCCCACCACTCCCCTGATGCAGGTCCGTAACGATTCATTTTTCGTGACAATCGAGAAAACAACGATTGTCAATCGCTCGCGAATCATCGATAATACAATTCTTTTCGATCGATTTTACTTCGACGAAATGAGAAAAATTGGTTTTTTCAAATGACAACGAGGATGAAAGTTTTTCGATGAAAAATTGTCGCGGGGGAGAAACTTGGACAGATCGAAATTTTGGGATTCGATAGGCACGTCACTGACGAATCTGTCACATACGGAGAAAAAGCTACAAGTGGTCGAGACACTTTTTTATGTAATATAAACGACACACACGCACACACACACACGTACATCGAGCATTCGGATAATCTTAGAGCACGAAACTCGATTTGTAAATATTTTCGAGATGTCAAAATAAATATTTTTCGCGAATAACAAATCTCTTACGCGCAATAAAATTGCCAACTAAACAATCTTCGTGCTACTGTCGTGCTGTCGTCGTTTTTTTTTCCACGCACTGTCATATGCAATAACCTTCACTTTAGAAAGGCGCGTGTGCGCAGATGTAAATATAAGATTTATGCGTTTTGGAGCGTGATCTCTTTTCTCTCGTTCAAAAGTTACGTGGTTTTGTGTAATTGAGATAAACAGGAAATGTCGGCAAAGGGGAAAAAGGGCAAGAAGTTGGAGAGAAGGAAAAGACACGTAGTGGGAAAGGAGGAGAGATATCGGCAGGAGCAGGATCGGTCTGACCCGGAGGAAGACGAGGAAGAGTCAGGTTAGGATCAACGGGCTATTTATGCTTCGATGTAGAGGAACGATGTTTCAACTGTCACAAATGTTTTTCAGTCGACAATTATATCACGACGATAGTAACTTTTACGATTTTGTTTTTTACCACGAGCCGAAGAAAATTTTCATAATAATCTCCATAGACTAAATTTTATTACACAACGATCGAACAATATTTCGTTACAGTTTAAACATGGGAAAATTCTCAAGATTTCATTGTCCCGTGACGAAAATCTTTCAACTCTGTAAATTGCCCAACATTAGAAACTGAGAAAGAATTGCCCGTCGCTTTCCCCGTCGCCATGTGGGACCTCGAGCACTGCGATCCTAAAAAATGCTCCGGCAGAAAATTAGTTAGGCATGGTCTCGTTAAGATACTGAGATTGGGAGCGAGGTTTCCGGGTCTGGTTCTGACTCCAGTAGGGAAAAAGGTAATTAAAAAAATCAAAACAATTTTGAAGAGGTTTCCGATTATTTTACAAAATTTCATCTAAATTTGTATTAAACGATTTATCATACTTATTCAAATATTAAAAATTTAATAACAGCTGTAAAATTCTTTAAAACAAATAATTATTCAGTTTTTTTTAAATGAGATATCTTCTCAACCATCCAAGCGAAAAATCAAATTATTTATCGATGCAGTGCGTTTCTCCGACTGATCGAGACATAGTACAAGATCTGGGTTGCGCTGTAGTCGACTGCAGCTGGGCGAAACTCGACGAGACTCCTTTCAACAGAATGCGAACTCCGAATCCTCGTCTACTGCCTTTTCTCGTGGCAGCTAATCCCATTAATTACGGAAAACCGTGCCAGCTGAGTTGCGTCGAAGCGATCGCTGCGACCCTGGTGATAACGGGGTTTCCCAAAGAGGCGGAATTCTATCTGGGTAAATTTTCCTGGGGCCACTCGTTCCTCGAACTCAACGCCGAATTATTGAGCGCTTATGCAGCGTGCTCCAACAGCGAAGAAATAATAGCAGCTCAAGAGAAATTTTTGAAAGACGCGAGACAAGAGAAGAAGGATAGACAAGGTGAGAAAGAAAATTTATTTTTAATCCGCCAAACGATTTCGTTCAAGACCAAGAAATACTTTCAGCACTGCCAGATTTTCCACCGAGCGAATCCGAGGAAGAAGAGGAAGAAGAAGAAAAAGAAGAAGAGGAAAACGTTGAAAAGAACGAAACTAACGCGGTAACGAAAAAACCGGAAGAAGAAAAGGATGAAAAATAACGCAGGAATATTGTGTCTGGGAAATCAATGACAATTCGGTTCTTGAAACTAGTCACTTGATAAACTAAGTGATATCCTGTAAATATATTAGCTAGAAAGATACGTAAATCATGTTAAACTTAATTGTTCTTATAAATTCTGTAATTGTGAAGAAAAATTCGTATTTCCCGTCAAAGTTCTTCTTTACCGACGGAGCAAGCATCGGCGTTCGACTCAGCACCGCTAGATGGCGCTGCACGTTGGTTTGAAAATTTGACGTTTGACAGTTCGCAACATTTTTGATTCGAGCCGCTGTGGAAGGTGCCCGGAAAAGTGAGGTATCGCACAGCTGATGGAGATGAATTTCCATTCCTGTATGACGTCACGATAAAATAATAAAAAGGGAACACATATGCGCGTTCGATCGGCGTCTTTCCTCTCCCTCCCTTTCTCTCTTTCCCCAGTATCGCGCGAAACTCCTGCAGCAAACGATCCGCGGAGCCAGAGAGCGGTTGCTGGTTGGTTCGAGTACCAGTAGCCGAGTAGCGAGCGTGACGGAAGGATCGAGTGTTATAATAATCAAATATTTTTGTATTTTCTTTTGTAAAATTTTGCGGCGTTCGCGTATTACCGTAGCAAATGCTGGCGTTAAAAGGGCCAAGATCGATAACGAATCGTTCGATAATAAAGCATATAGTTGCGAGGAAAAGCGACCGAGATAAAGCGATTATAAAAGCTGAACGATCGTGTAGAGAAAAAAGCTTTCGTGGTGCCCCGTCGTAGGGCTAATACCCGGGCCAGCGTACGTACAACAGACGGGAAGAAATATACAAAAAAAAAAAACAAAATAATGCCGTTTATATCAAAGGATTGGCGAAGCCCGGGCGAGGAATGGGTCAAGACTGTCGAGGGTTGGGAGAAGAAAAAAATTCTGGAGTGCGCTAACAACAAAACTATATCGCTTCTGATCCGGTAAGTAATTTTTTTTACTCCACAATTTTTCGTTCATTCCTTTTAATCGATAAATTAGAAAAAAAATTACTGTTTTTTTAAAACTGTCGAAAAACTTGAAGAATAAATTACTTTTCGAGTATCCGCTGGGATAGCGAAAAATATGTATATACGTGTACGCGTAGTTTTTTTTATTGTAGAATATGTAAGATTTTGCGAAGAAAATAGTACGGCGGAAGGCATTAAAAAATTAATGTTTGCAGCGCCATTTGTCTGGTCGCGTATTTTTCTTCTTTTTCTATAGCACAATTGCGTTTTTCTTTTTTATCGTCGCGTCTTTCTCTCTCTCCCCTCTTTCTCCATATCTCGACAGCGTCGAACACAGCTGTTACATCGATCCAGCCGACATCTTTGTTTACAAGCTTGTATATTATGTTTACATCGAACGAGGAGGACGAAGAGAGATGAAAAATCGCGAATGATGTTAGACACGTATAGGTATACGCGCGTATATCTCGTAAAATACACGTACGAAACCACACACATAAGCGCTCTCCGTTCAACTACGCGACTACGAGCTTTTATTATCAGTCGCGTTTCATTGACATTGACGTTTAGCTTTTTTTTTCCCTTCCATTTGCGGCTAGAGACACACTCAGCTGTTTGCGTCCAGACGTTTTCTTTGTTCCACGAGAGTCTCGTGCACAGAGAGATCGATGACACCGTAACGTCTTAATTTTTTTTTTTTTTTTTTTCAATTTTTTATTTTCCTTTTAATTCCTCGAAGTAATTGATATTCATTTTATTTAATTTTTTTTTGTATTTAAATAAACATTTTTGGTCTCAATAAATATCCATGGTAATACAAGTTTTTTAATTATGCATTTTTATTTTTGAAACTGAGGATCATTGCCTGCTTTTAGGTGGAAAAACATTTTTTTTATACCTCAGAGATTTTTAAAAATACTTCCGTCGTTTTTTTTTATGAAAAAAGATTTCTCTATACGAGAACAAAAATTTTCCGAGGAAAGCACAACCGGAAGCTGTGATGAAAGAGCTCGTAAATCCTTGAGTAGTCTCTATCTCTCTCTCTTTCATGCCTGGCTGAAGTCTCGAAATCCTGAATGACTATCAGAGTCGTTCGTGCTACTCATGATTCGTCGAGAATTATAATTCTTTTTTTTTCGTTACGCTTTCGCGTATGCTTTACAAATGATAATAATTCTCGCTTTCTCCAGTTTTTCCGGTTCGTTTGCATTTCTTCGGATATTAATTATTGCAATTATTTA
>JABMBV010063836.1:0-13406 GCA_018906735.1 Mesochorus sp. PSUC_FEM 10030011
CATTTTTAATTTTTTTTCAATATTATTTTTTTTCGTTTTTTATTGAATTAATTATCGAAAAAAATGCAATTATCTGTATAATATTTGCAGTTGGACTTTTACATCGATCACGACATGATTCACATCGCCGATACGAAGGTCGCTCATCGTTACGGTGATTTCTTCATTCGTAAGATTCTCAAGTTCGAGGAGTTGAACCGTAAGCTGCATCACATCAAGATATAATTATGGTATTTCATTCTTTTTTTGTAAAGATGATCGACGATCTTTTTCAATAATAATACCATACGAAAACTTGGGATCACCGAGAGTACATGAACCTTTTTATTTATAAAAAAAATTTTTTTTTTCATGATCATCTTTTATTCAAAAATACGTATTTCTGTAGATTACAAACCCCCGTACCCTTAAGCCTCGTAGCTGCTGGAGTAAACTTGCAACAATCGTGAGGTAAACAACCGTTCAATAATCTTTAAACAAAATATATATATACACAAGTAAATCACTGAATTTTAAACAAAAAAAAGCAAGAAAACTCCACGAGCTTCGGGTACGTTTGTAAAAATAACTGCCAGGGCATTTACAAGTATAATATAACCAAGATACAATGTTTTTTTTTTGGAGCAATCAGCCAATTTCAATCGACGAGTTATGACTCGTTGACTCGGATTATAAAATAATTAAAAAAATATAGAATTCGATTATATCACGAGATGGTCGATTGAATAACCATCACAAAGAAAGGGGGGGGAACAAAATCTCAGTCGCATAACAATAATTCAAGATGCAATTGATCTTAAAAAAAAAAAAAAAATTGCAGAAGAGTTTGTTAGCTCTCCGAATTTTTGTTTCTCATCATTTTGCAAGCAGCTGCCAGGATGCTGGGTCTCGTTGATAGTGAGGGAAGTCGAAGGGTGTGCAAGTAGTGGAAGAATCTATTGCCCCTTTTGCTGTTGTTGGTTGTCCGCAATTCCTCGGCTCGACAGATTGTGCGAAGGGTTGAGAGATAGTCGAGCATGGTCGAGCCACGATTGAGATTGAGGGGAGAGACTTGGGACAGGGCCAGGTTGACGCCAACGGTGAAATCTTTCTTGAGGGAAAGTTGTCGAAAATTTTGAGAATCGCTGCTCGACCCGTTGTCCTTTACGTGCCTTTTTTCGTCGTTCATCAAACGATTTCTCAGCCATTCCGCGATCTCCATGCTCGTCGCTCTCGCGCTCGAATAATCGTTTGTATTTTCATCCAAAGATAAACTCGGCTCGAGCTTCAACGACGAAATTTCAATGACCGGATCCTCGACCTCGATCATCGTCGACAATAACGACAATTTATCCAAATCGTCCGCCAAACGATTGTTCACGTTTTCCGATGACTTTTTCTCACTCCGCTTCCTGCTACTTCCAGATTTTTTCGTCCCCCTTATCGCCGGCTTGTATATACACTGACGCATATCCTGCCACAATGACTGATTGAAATTCGTCGGCACCTCACATGCACTAGGCTTACCCGACATCAACAGATACTGCAGCTGCAATAACGCTTTTCGCAAATCTCCATTCTGCAAAAGTTTCTGTTGAAGATTAAAGAAAAAATATTTTAGTATTTACAGGATTTTTTTTTATTGATTAGAAATTATAAAAAAATTATGTCCATGTTTTAAGAAATTTGCTCATGGTCTCTTTGGAAATATGTCTGTTACGATCGTAAAAACCACAATTTTGACTCACATCGAGACAAGGTCGTGGCAATCGATATCCAGACTCCGCGATCGTAATGAGTTCGAGTAGGGCCGAAACCCTCGAGCCAGCAGCGTTCTCGTAATAAATGCGCGTTTGTTTTGGGGCCATTTTGCTCAAGTGCGAGCAGACGCTTCTTCCTGTCATGACGATCGGGCGTTTAGTGTTCGATACCAATTGACTGGTGGCCGAGATGAAGCCCTCGTCCTCCTCGAATATTAGATCAACGTCCTCCATTAGAATGAGCGAATTTTGAGGCGTTGTCTTGACATTGTCGGAAGTTATAGTCGCCAACGGCGTGAAATCGTTTCTCCTGATGCGATGAGACTTCGTCGCCTCCTCCAGTTCCTTCAATATCTTTTTTCCGGCTCTTTTGCTCGAGGCGTTCACCTCCAGGACGCTTTAAAAAGAAAAACATTTTTCTTATTCAAAATCTCCTTGAATTGTGAGTTAATTTTTTTTTTAATGGGAGGTTTGAGGATTTTTTAAAATATTTTCCATCAGCACAAACCTGTAACCGAGTTCCTCAGCGATCGCGTAAACGCTCGCGGTTTTTCCGCTGCCATGAGGGCCGAGGAGAACCGCGACTTGATTATAATCGACATTGCTCGTGTGACTGCAATCCGAAGGGTAGAACTCGTCGCCGCTGCTGCCGTCGCCGTCGTTGTTCTTGTCCAGACTGGTTTCCCAGCCGCTGAGCCATTTGCGAAACTTTTCGGCTCCTTGCTCGTTGCCGACAATGTCCCGGGCGCTCGTCGGTCGATATTTCTCGGTCCAGGCGCAGTTGTTGGTCATCTCTTTTATCGGAGTGTTTTTAACCTCATCCGATTTCTTCTTCCTGCCTCGTCTCTTTGGTGAATTTTTCGGATGATCTTCAACAACGTTCGACCTCGAGGTTATTTTCGTCCATATTTCCCGCACGTCTGAGCACCCGGACTCGATTTCCCCAAGAACTTGCTCGATGTTCGATCCCACGTCTTGGATATCGTCCGAGTGCCTCCTCGTCGTTTGTTCCCCCGCCAGGTCGGTCACAAACTTCAATTGCCCGAGATCGAAACTCGGAACGTAAGCGCAGGGCGCCCGTTCTGGAAAAATTCTTTCGTGCCGCGAATCCTCAGTTTTCGCCTCAACGTCGAGTTGCATCACGTGACTTATCGTGGGAAAAGGCATAAATGACGATCCAGGAGCCGGAATCTTTTCCGTCGTTCGGTCGCTACTTCCAGTTGGTACGAACTGTAAAAACGCTCGGCGAGCCTCTATCACAGCCGGGTCGAGTCTCGGACGCTTTACGAACAACGGGGCCAACTTTTCGTCCTTGTTCGTTATTTTCTCCTCAATTATCTCGATCTCGGAACTCTTAACGATCTCCTCCTCGTTGAAAACTGGCGTCGAGACCTGGCTCCGTTTCTCCGCTTGAATTTCATGTGGAACTGGAATCCCAGAGCTCGCTGTTGCATCTTGGGATCTTTTATTTTTCGAACTTTTCTTCTTGACGCTTTCGACGTTCTCGTTGTTCGTCGCTTTCACTCGCTCTCGCCGAGCCTTCGACTCACTTTTCCTCCGCTTAGTCTTTTCCGGCTTTTCGCTGTCCTGAAATTCTGATTTCTCTCTTTTAGGTCATTAAATCAAAGGGAAATTCGAGGATTCTATTTTTTTCCTCTACTATCAGCGATCAAAGTGATAAACCGACATTGCCGTCGACCGAACTTCGAGAGCTCGGGAGACTCCAGTTTGCTTTTTACATCATTTTAATTTCAATTAAATATCTAATTTACTCTTTTTATTACTAAAAAAAAATTGTAAAATCATCCAGAACCTTCTTAAATACTTCAATGATATTCTGATGATTAAAATGATCGAAAAAAAATAATTCAAGTCTTTACCTGTCCCATCCTCGAATTGATTGGACGGAATATTAATGCGTAAGGACCAACGAGGTTTTTTGCGTTTATTGGGAGATTCTGTGCTCGCTAATGACGAATCAGAGCTCTCCAAGACTTGGATGGTGTCCATAGTGGCGAGTAATTTTTCAGTCTCAATGTTTTTAGGATTTGCTATAATTTTTGTTGACTCAGTGACTTTGTGATTAATAACAGGATGAGGGAGGTGCACGTCGGCTTGGACAACAATGCTCGAAGTGTTGGAGTCTTTTTCTTGAAGATCAGGAGCGGCTTTGCTGTGAAATAGGAAAAAAAAAAATGAAAATTTGTATGAAAAAAAAATTCGTAAAAAAAGTTAATTCGTTCGAAGCTGCTACCTAAAATAATTGTGCAAACTCCCAGGACATACTCTTTTCAAGGACAAAGGAGACTTTTTCTCCTGAGTCTCGCTCTTGTCGTTGAGTCTAAAGACTTTGGCCCTCTTTTCCAATCTCTTTTCAATCTTTTCCGCCTCTTCCGTCTCCTCAAGTTTTCTCTTTGTGTATCCTTTCTTGTCAGCCAGCGAGATTAATTTTTCCCTGTTGCGTTTGAGCTGCTTTTTACTGTCTTCTGCGACCTTGGCCATCGTCTCTTGCTCCTGAGGGGTTAAGGTCAAGGTTTTGTACTGGATGGGCTTTTTTTTCGTCATGAGGACTTGAAACGCGTTGGACTCCTTGCGCTTGATCTCCGTAGGATCGTCCAACGTTTTTTCCGTTTGTTTTTCCTGGCTAGAAGATTCAACGACCTTGGGCTTGCTCCTGGATATCAAACTATCTTCGTCGCTGGAATATCCGTTGTTAGATTCAAGGTCGAGGGCTTCCTTGGAGCCGCTGACATCTGGACAATTCTTACGAGACTTCGTCGTCTTGGGCGTCTCATTTTCGGATGAATTTTCTTTGACCTCCCGGAGCGCGAAGGGGCTCGGGGTCTTGTCAACGAGGTCAAGGTCACTGCTGCTCTCGACGATGTCGCAAATTTTCCCGAGCAGGCCCGTACCCGATATTTTTATCTTGACTCTGCCACGTTTCTTGCCACTCGTCGTTATCACTTGTTTCACCTCTTTGGCATTGTTATCGTCACCGGCCTTATCACTCGGCGGGCTCTCCTCGACCGTAACCTCTTTTCCCTTGCTCGTGTCGCACTCACTCAAATTATTGTCTGTGAAATAGTGCTTGAGGTCCTTCATGATTCTTGATTATTTCTAGCCCAACTTTTACACTCGGAGAACGCACTACACCGACCGAGGATCCAATAATTGATAAGAAAAAATTGTTTTTTGCCAATGACTTGCTCCGAGAATTTTAGCGCCAAGACCACCATTGTAGGATCGAACAGCCGCATTTTTCGCGCCCGATTTGTATGCAACGGCGCTTCACGAAATTCAAACGTTTTTGTTCGATCGGTAAAACAGTTTCTTCGTATGGCGGGAAAATTTAAATTAGGAATCTTCTTTCACGTCCGTTGATAATAAACTAATTACTTTCAAATGTTCCAATTAAGTTTATCTTCAACATTAAATGAATCTACTTAGATTCGAATTACAATTTTTTTAAAAATAATTTCGATAAGAGGCAAGTAAAAATAATTTTCTTCGATAATTTAAATATTCGTTTTATCAATTTATGAATTTTTATCAAAAGCTTTAAATTAAAAAAATATTAATAAATAAAATCAAATGCAAGAAACGGTTTTTCTGTTGGTAAATTAGTTTTCTGCGTGAGGCGCCGCGAGCGCGTAGTGGGACAATGTCGAACTAAGCTTGGGACTTTATCAGCCGTTGACAAAGTCCCCTCGCATTCTCCAGCTCCCTTCACTCTGACACTTCCTCCTCTCCGTCGCTCCTCATTATAATACATAGAAAGAGATCCGTGAATATTTTTTTTCGCGTGCAAAACCGAACGCAACGGAGCGCAGGGGATTATTATATATTATATTCTCATTCACGATGATTCTGCACGGATAAATATACATCCGTTTATTTTCTTGGTATGAAAAAGTATTTTATTGACAAGCGTTTCGCGATTGTTGTCGTTCTCGGGAAGAAAAATAAAAGACTTTGTGGACGAGAGTGGACAGAGTGAGTACAAGTGTATCGTGACAAATCATTGTTTCTCAATCTTTAATTGTCGGGTGTTTCTTTAAGTTGTGTGTACCAAGAATCGACGTCTTTCGTATTTCACTTTTTTTTGTTCTTCCAACAATCTATGCTTGTGAAAAAATACGAAAAAAGTTTTTTTTCGAGTGTATCATACGATGTTTCTAAATTTAATCGATTTTTTTTTCTTCGTCTTTAAAATACACTATTTTTTGTTTTTCTCGGAGCAAATATTTCGTCGGTATAAATTTTACAATATTGGAGCAATAAAAGTCCTTGAAAAATTTTTTCCGAGAAAAACTTCGTGTGCATTTGTTCTGTTCTTATTTATTTATTATATGAAAAAAGAAAGAGAAACGGAAGTATGAATGTTGATGAAAAGTTTTCGTTTTTAGATTCGCCCAAGTTAAAGAGGTGCTAATAAAGGGTTTCGCAGTATTTCAAAATGAAAATATTGAAATCGTTGAATATTATATTCCAGCCACGAACGATGTTATTTTCGAGTCAACGAGATCGGGTCTCCTGGTACGTAATTACAATACTTAAGGAGGTTCGGGATGGTTTTACAAAATAAAACCATATTATTACAAAATTTATATTGTATTTTACATATTTTTAAAAATTATCCTAGAAAATTTCAATCAAATTCACCATGCATTTAAAAAGTCATTAATTTTTAAAGATTTCAACTTTTCTATGTGTTTTTATGAGAAAAGAGAATGATATAGAAAAAAAAGCATATAAAAAATGAACATATCGAATTAATTTTCTGCATATAAATAAAAAATCATTTTTTATAAAATGAAGAAAAAAATGACTATAATTGACCGCGATTTATTAAAATTCTTTATTATTTAGAAAAGAATAATTAAGGAGTTTGGGTACAGCCGATGCGATATTGCCATGCTAAAATTATATTAAAAAAAATGAAAAAATTTGTAAATCCTTGGAATTCAATAAAATTTGATGAATATATTGTCATCTATAATATTAAAGAATATATTCACCAAATTTTATTCAATTCCAATCATATCAATGAATAGTATCGAAAATTCTTAAAGTTACTTTGTTTCATAAAAATTATTATTCAACTATTTTTTCCACATCAAATGTAACACCTGAAATTCAATATTTAATGTGAAATTCTTAAAAACAAATTATTATTCGTTTTTTTTTTTTAATACAAGATGTTTTTTTAACCATCCAGAACCTGCTCAATTCAATTTTATGATTTTGACATAGATCAGTTTCACTTACGCTAATTTTTCTTTAGACCGCTCTGTTTGATTTGCAAAACCAATGCAGCATCTGGCATCGTCGAGACAGAGTATGCTGCCTGGCCGAGTGTTCGACCATCGGCCATAATGAGAGTGCGGACAAATATATATTTTTCAAGTAACAATATTTTTCCCGTTTATTTTGTTTAAATTATCATTAAGAATTTCATATAGTTATTTTTAATGTTTCATTGTCGCTTGTAGGAGTCCAACGTTTATTGGAATGGTGCAAGTTACCTGTGACAATCCGTCCAATTGTTGCGTCATGAGTTTTCACTTGGCGTGTTGGAAGATCAAGAGAGGGTCATTGTCCGAATCCTCAAAGCTATCCGATAGAGTGAGGATAAATTTTTATGAATGAAATATTCATGAAAATCCGTTCGATCGGTGTTTCCTCAGTATCATGAAATTTCTATGATTGTCCAGGATGTTCGTAACCACGAGTGCTTCACTCCGAACTGCATCGACGAAGAAGGCAAACGTTCCAAGTTAAAAAAGATTGAAATTTTTAGCAAAGACGCCACGGTCAAGGCAACGATCGAGGCCCGAAACGACGATCCGGTACGGCACTTGAAATCTTCCGTGCCATCGACCAAGGGAGCCGTAAAGAAACAACAGGTTTGCTTGCAGAAATATCAGTCTCTCTCGATTGTATCACGACGATTTATTATTTTTACCATCTTCAATTTAGACATAATTTTTTGTACTCGACAAACATTTTTTAATTTTTATACCTGAATCCAGCAACCCAAGAGTAAATCGAATTCGAGTGAAAACCGAGCACCACCGGTACGCAATCCTCGACCTATAGTCGTACCAAAAGAAACACCCAAAGCTAATGGATCTCGAGAAAAAGAGGATTTGAACGAAGAACAGTGAGCTCGTGACGTTATTTATACTCGATAATTTTTATAAATCTATACGAAATTATTGTCAATGGATTTTATTTTATTTTTTACATTTTTTTTATAGAACATTTAAGGCAGCAATGGAAAAGCTTAAAGAACTAAGAAAAAACGACTTTGGCATCAGCAAAGACAAAATCGTAAGTTTATCTTCAATCGGTGTTTCAATTCACTTTTTATTGTTCAATCGTTAATCGAAAAAAAAAAACAAATGTTTTACCAGTGGCGACCGGATTTAGCTATGTACGGCAGCGAGTATATATCGGCTGTGGCCACCCTCGATCCAGATTTTTTAAACGACGACAAAAAGAGCAAAGATGTCAAAAATTTTATCTTTTCGTATGTAGAACAATGAATTATTTCTATCGTTTTCGTGTTTAGGTAGTTCTATTCGTTTTGTCGTTTTCTCAACATTTCTTTTTTTTTTTTTTTTTGAAAATTTTGATATATCTTCGTCGACGTCATACGCCACGTGCGTAATAAATTTTTACACATGTAATGTACATATTTTTTTTTTTTAGATATTTTCACGACGTAATATCCAGCTGCAATGGTGCAATGAAGCTTCAAAGTCTTGAGGAAAAATGGGTAGAAGCGCAAGCTATGATAGAAAATTGCGATTGTATATTGCAACATTATTCTGGTTTGTTTATCGTTGAGTGAATAAAAAACATTAACTTTTACAGAAATTTTCATCGTTTCAATTACCTGAATATTATTTGTTTACAGGTATTGCAGATTTTTTGACGCATTCATTGAAATATGCGATCGTCGGTAGCTACATATGTACTGTGGATAAACTTCCCGAGACGTATAATTTAGTGAAAGCCAATGTTTGTGAAACGTTGAAATTTTTCATAGAAAATGCCATTGACGAGAATTTGTCTATTTCAATTGATGGTACGTATGTAGGACTTAAAAAAATAATAATAAAAATTTTTTATATACGAATATTGATGTTGATTTTTTTTTTTATTTTTTAACCCTCCCCCGATCGCACCGTAATTTCGATGCTTTCGTAATCGCACTGAGTCGTATGTGTCTGCGAACAATTTTCAACGGGTTAAAATACTTTATTTAGCCTTAAAAAATTCCTGACCACTCCTCAATCTTTGTATAATGTTTATTGAAGCCGAAAAATTATTGTTTTAACGCTATAAATAGTTAAAAATAACCACTCCCCAAGTAAAATTTAATTAATATAATCAAGTACATCTTATTGAGATATTATTAGATTTTAGGGGATGTGGAAAACATCGAAAGTTTTTAACCCTTCGTGTGTAGACTGGATCTTTGAAGGAACAGTGAAAATTAATAAAATTCAATTTTTTTTAAATTTATTATTTATCGATTTATATTGACGATCGTTTTGGACTTTGACTTTAACAACTTTAACAACTTTAACAAAATCTGAAGTAATCCAGATTTTTTTTCAGATTTAAACCCAATCTTTACACAAAGGTTTAAAAATATAAAGTTGAATAATTTAATCAATCATATAATTTAATTAAATTAATTTAATCAATTTAACTTAATTTAATTAATAATCTAATAAATCATGAACAAACAATTAATTGGGATATTGTTTGAATTTAGGGGACGTGGAAAACGTTACAGAAGAATTGACGGCAAATTCTGAGGAAGCAATAGACATAGCACAAAAAGATTATGAGAATCATACGAATGAATCTGAAAGCCCGATAATTCCTGAACTTCAGAAATACTTGCCAGAAATTGAAAAGCCTCAAATCTCTGAAAACTGTAACACTCCGGAAAAGCAAGAGTTGGTCATTTCGGATTCAGAGTCGATTTGTTCTCTCGAACAAAGTGGCACTTCAACGGACGATATTGAACAAGGCTTCGGATCTCCCGAGTTAATGCAAAATAATAATTTGTCCGGATCGAAAGAAGAAAACTTGTCAAAAGCTCACAAGGAGTGCACCAAACTGAATTTCGAAGCAAAAATTTCGCCGAAACATACGATAAAGAAAACTTTGAAACCGCACAACATTAAAAATAAAATGGATGATATGAAGTCACGGTCGCTGGCTGAGCTGAACAAAATTGCAAGGGAGCAACAGTCCATGGATCATCTTGAAAATGCTGGTGCTTCCCTTGACAACATTCGCCACAGTTCGGTAAATAAAGTTTTTTTTTCTTCTTCTAATAACTGAGTTAGAAATTATTCGTGCATAAATATTTTTATTTATTCAAGGTTGTCCTGTCATTAGTGGATAGTCAATGAGATTGTGTTGAAAATTTTTTTTGAACCTTGTTGATATTCATGCTAAAGTTTGTGTATTTTGAATATTTGTGTATATTTTTGTGTATTTTTTGTAAATTTAATTTTTTGTAATAGTATGATTTATGCATACTATTATGATTAATTAGAAAGAACCTCGTTAATTACCTGCTGTACCAGCAATGATTTTTTCTTTTTTTTTTTTCGCATCAAGTAAAATTCGTAATTTTATTTGTCCTTAGCCACTATCTAACGGTAAAGTCAAAAGAGGATATCCAGATAAAGACGACATTAATCTTGTCCCAGTGACGAGAAATGAGATAAATCAACTGTATGGAGAATTAACAACATCGAAAGAAGAATCGGAACGATTAAAAAACGAACTCGAGTACGACATTGTTTATTTTAAAAAAATGTGTCTTATGTTGATTGAACGTATTATTGTAACTGAATTTTCATGTCAACAGGCACTCGAAAACTGTCGGTGCGACGGATAGAAGATATTTACTTAGCAAAATTCTCGATTTGCAATATATCATAAATAAAATGGAGATCATGTCGTAAGTATTAATCGAAAAATAATTTATTATCCAAATTCGTATACGCACGATATACATTGATGCATTATTTTTGTATTTTCGTTATTTAGGAGATTGGAAAAGTATCGTTACGATTATAATTTATTCATGAACATCCAAAAAATGCTTGGAATATCTATTGGCCAGACTTTACCGATCAATGAACAAGATATATTGGATACTATAAAGTATTTGGAAACTGCAATTAAAAATCAGAAGGTTAATAATGATAAAAGCTTTAAGGAGGTTCTGGATAATTTTACAAAACGAAGCCATGTTAATACAAAATTTATATTATGCTAATACAAAATTTCAATCAAATTCACTATGTATTTAAAAAAAGTTATTAATTTGTCTACGTGTTTTTATGAGAGAAAAGAAAAATATGAGAAAAAAAAACACATTCAAAATGAACAGATCGAATTAATTTTTTGCATATAAATAGGAAATCATTTTAGTCTTAATCCAAGGTGTCTTTTCAACGATACAGAGCCTCCTTAAATAATTTCCAATTTTACAATATTTAATTGACCAATTAATTTCAGTTCGAATTCCTGAAATTCAAAGAAAAGATGTACACAAACCTGACTGAAGAAACCTCGAAGGACCTACAATGGCCGCCAGTGAAAATACCTCAATTCCCAAATTGTGACATGATCCATATCCTTCAAACGGCATTTGGCATATATCGGATACATCAGATAAACGAGATTCAGCAAATCCGACAGTCCTTGCCGAATCAAATTCTACAACCTCCCCCTGCTCCTTCACCATTGTTTGGACTAATGACGTACGGTCAAACTCCTAATCCTTACGGTGTAAATCAACCAATAAATAATCCAACAAATATGGGCTTTAGTTCACAGCCTTTGAACCATCCAACCCGTCAAAGACAAAACTTTTATATGCCACATCAAAATATTAATCCCCTACAAACATCTCCAAATATCCAGCAACAGGCATTCGTTAACCATCAACAAACAATAAAACAAGTAAAACACAAAAATTATATTGTCAAGTACGAAAAAGTGAGACTCTTCGTTATACGAATATTTGTTTTATCCATAGATTCATCCTGCCGAGGCATCGACCTCTAATAATTATTCAACGATATCGAACAATTTTATGAACACGATTGCACCAACCACTGGTCCATTATCGCAGCAAATTCCACTTCCGGTACCAAATGGCCAATCGTTCAAGCCAGGCCTACAGATGAAAAATTTACAAACAGAATTTTCCCAACTATTGAACCGCCACCCTTCAAAGAGCGCTCAAAAATCTACTCAACAAAATTCCGCTGCGTCCTCTCAACAACCGGATAAAACTCTTGCAACAAGCGCACTGGTAACTGAGAATTCTTCAAAGTTAGATCAACAGGCTAATATTCAGGGAGCTCAAAAAGACTTGGATAGTGGATCGGCTCAACAAGTTCTCGTGGAGCCGTTACAAGCCCAACCAAAAACATCAAAACCAGTTGGTCACAGCATGGACAAACTGATGAAAAGACTGAGGCTTCAATACATTGGTGTTCTAGAGTACGTGCACTTTTATTTTCAATATTTCTATTATCATTTTCCATGTTTTAAAATGTATTTATTTATTCCCATTTACAGATTGGATTTGTTGAAGGGTATCGAGTTAGTTCGTGCAAAACACAACAATTCATTATCGCATTTGACGATCGGTCAAATTATGTCCGAGGCTAAAAAATGTATCGAGCTTTTCCAGTACAAACGTAAGTTTTCTTTCGTCGATTACAACTAATCTCAGCTTATTTCAATCTCCATCGTCTAATCATAATTTACTTTATCTTGATTATTATAGTGTTTCTTTTTTTTCAAATTTATGCAAAAATTTTAACAAAAAGAATATCTTTGTTTTCAGTCGAATATTATTTTCTCATTATCTCAAACGAGAATATATAATCTAAGACAAATTATAATACCAGTTTTTTTATAAATAGCCTTGAGATTTGGGTTACTTACGAGCGAGGTCATAGCGTTGAAAACCTAATTTCAACATTTTTTTTTCTTAGGTCTTTGCCGTTATGAGCAGCGTCCACCGAATGAAAGTTTTGTTGCTGAAAATCCAATACCTGGATGTTCTTCGAATGGAGAGCGCAAGCAGCAGACTCCGTCTACATCCACTGGTACAAAATTTATTACCCGTTTGTTGTATGATACTTGAGGAGATTCTCGATGGTTTTTATAAAATTAAGTCATGTTGTTACAAAATTTATATTGTATTCTATATATTTTTAAACATTAGCCTGCAAAATTTCAATGAAATTCACCACGTATTCAAAAAGTTATTAATTTTTTGATGATTGCAGTTTTTCCACGTATTCTTATGGGAAAAGAGAAAAATATGGAAAAAAAATACAAAAACGCAATTTTTCATGGTATTTTTTAGCTAACTCAGCGAAGAAAGAGCATAAAGATTCACTAACTCCGAAGAAACAGTGGAAATCGATAAACGGTACAAATGACACGTGGGTGAATAAGACACCAGAAACTCATTGCATAATTTGTTACGATGCGATGAAAGATACGTCCAAAACTGCTACTTTAGAATGCAACCACGTATTCCACAAGGTGGTAAGTAAATTTGAAGGAAGCTCTCGATATTTCAACATTATTATTATATATATA
>JABMBV010063947.1:0-13402 GCA_018906735.1 Mesochorus sp. PSUC_FEM 10030011
ATATATATATATATACATTAAATATATGCGAAAGTATGGTCGTGATGAGAAGGAGCAGAAGCGAGAAACAGAAAAGGGGATGCGGGGAGGAAAACTCACCGGCCCATCTCCGCTCCTCGTAAAACCAAAGCAAGCGCTTTGGGGGAAACTTTTATATTTTGCCATTTTTACGATCTCCGAGAGAGAGAGAGAGAAAGAGAAAGAAAGAAGGAGAGAGAGAGAGAGAGAAACATCCACAGAACAAGAGCCGTGTGAGTTGCAATTCAGCTGGCTATTCACCGGGACTTAATACATATATACACGCGTATATAAACGAGTATATACGTCACACGATATATACCAGCTCATCTACCGTGCTGCACTCTGATGTGCGTTATACAGAGTGCATCCGGAGGAACGGATGCAGCGTTGCCGCCGTGTGCCGTATCAAAAACGCACGGGGATTCTTTTTATATGAGAACAACCTGTCCAACGATGTCCAGCGGGGAAACAAACAGAACTATGGGAGTAAACTGCTGGGATTAATGTTAAAAAAACAAACTATGCGTTAAAAGCTCAAACATCCTAAACGTAAAATCGAAACGATAAAAATGAATAAAATATTCTTTTCCCCTCGCAGCAGAACCTTAATTTTTTTGTGTTAACGATAAAGATAATTTTTCTAATGAAAAATAACGCTAAGACTGAATAAAAACGTTAGAAAATAATGTGGAACAAACAAACCCATACAAACAGATAATTTTTCATAATATTTGCAAAATGCAAAATTACCCTGAGGCTGAAAGAAAACATTGGAAAAAAATGTCAATTTATAATGTAAAATTGAATTTAAGAATTAAATAATTAATGTTTTTTTTTTCTTGTTGCCTTTGAATGTGTGATGAGAACGGCAGCCATTACACTTTTGTCGACAATTTTATTCGATCGGTGGAGATCTATATAGAGTCGCTAATTGCAATGGCTCATAATAGCTCGATAAACATCCTGTTAATCACACTATTGCTCCCGAGCGGAGTCTTATACAAAGTATACGTCCATTTTGACACGCGAGAAACGACGACGACAATTTTTCTTTTTTTTTATAGCATTATATATACATATTGTCAACGTGAAATGACGATTACGATATGGACGACAATGAACGTATACGAGATCGCATACAAACGTCGCGAGGATGAAAAATAATTTGTAAAAAAAAAAAAAAAATAATAAACCGAGCACGCATCCACGTATTTGGTATACACATGCCGCACATTATACATCTGCGATTTTCCTCTTCAATGCCAATAATGCTATTGCATCTCTCAACGCGACATCCGGTCGTTACGCGAGGTTGACATATCGTTTGAGTCACGCGACCATTGAAACGATGAAACGAATCATTTTTTCTTCTCTCCCCCCCCTCCCCTCTCCCTCTCCCTTCCCCGTTATACATTGTACGACATTTGCAACGCGAAGAGTTGAAAAAGAATGAAGAAAAAAAAAAGATAAAAATAATCCGCAGAGGAGTTAGAGAGCTCGTTTCGTTTAGGCCCAAAGTTCGCGCCTTTGGGAGAATACGTAAAGGGCAAAAGATGTCGGAAAGACGCGCATGCACGTATGGCTACGAAAAGCTCAAACCTCTTGGCAGGGTTGGTGAAGTGAAACGCAAAGGAACGAAGCGAGAGGAAGATACGTATAGAAATAGAGAGAGAGAGAGAGAGAGAGAGAGAGAGAGAGATAAAGAAACAGAAAGAAGATGCGGGAACGTTCTCGAGTTACTTTCGTCGCCGGTAGCCGGTGAAAAACTCTCGGGGAAAAAGTTCCTGCTAACGTCTTGAAAGTGTCTCGAGAAAAGAGCGAACTCCTTCGTTCTTATCGCAAGCTTCCACGCAAGCTGCTGGCTCTTCCCTTCCCACCCTCCCCCCTCTCCCGCCTGTACATACGTTCGACATATACCTTGGAGCTTGCGATGTCAGGCGGGACTTTCCTCTAAGTGTATCACATAGTAAATTTAGTTTTCCAACCTCCGTTCGTCTGTCCGCCCTCCACCGTCTCTCTCTCTCTCTCTCTCCACATATATATACACACGCGTGCACAAACATACACGTGTGCGGAAATTCGCTCACACGAGAGCATATATTTTATATATAAAATCCACGATTTTCGACTACACACAGTTTACTATCCTCGCTTCGTCCTCTTTTCTTTTTTTCGACCCTTTTTTCATCCCCGCAACAGGGATCGCACTTTCCCGCTTCTTTTAGCGTTCCTTCGCATGGATTCAATGCCATACACTTTTCTCTTTTATCTCTTGCGGTTTATGGGATTTTCTAGCGTATATAGGGATATATATATATATACATACACGTATATATAAATATTTCTGTCAACCGAGAGTCGTCGCTAAGCGTCGTTTCACTATCCTTTTTCGCTTTACACAGCGATATTCAGGACAACGCGCGCAATTTCTCTTCGTATACTATATATAAATGCGAATGCAGCAAAACCATTCCCTCGACGCCGGGAGTCTTTCTTGCTTCTCGTTATTTTTGCCCCTTTTTTTTCCTCGCAAAACGTCGACGACACACACACAC
Source organism: Mesochorus sp. PSUC_FEM 10030011 (assembly GCA_018906735.1). Classification (NCBI taxonomy): domain Eukaryota; kingdom Metazoa; phylum Arthropoda; class Insecta; order Hymenoptera; family Ichneumonidae; genus Mesochorus; species Mesochorus sp. PSUC_FEM 10030011. Next base: position 2,577 of record JABMBV010063947.1, read on the forward strand.
ATACATTTTTGTAATGTACATGTGTGTGGCCTCTCCTGAGGGATAACATCGCGAAATTCTGCCATTTTGTTGCAAGATGGCGAATGGAGCAAGGCTATATGTATAAACGTCTATATCTATATACGGCTAAAGACGAGACTGGAGAGAAGGCCGAATCATTCAAGCGAATCTGGCCGATCAAACGGGGGCTAAGAGCCGCGCTTTCGACCGAGTTAACTCAATCCCACGAGCTCTATTCGCCTCACCCTCTCGTCCACCTACGCGTGTACCATATACTCTGCGTACATGTGAGTCTTTATATATATCGTATCACTATCGAATCTCTACATATATATATGATATATCTGTGGAAATCTCCACACAAATATAGATTCGAAATGCACGAGATAGTGATTGCAGACGGAAGGACCCAGCCAACCCGATTTTACGGGCTGAAAAGCGCCCTTTTGTTCTAATATAATCAATGTATATATAGCTATGTAGACGCAATTATACTCCCGAGTGCACGTTCAGCCTCCTCTGCCCTGTTTCTATGAGAAACCGGCGGAGAATTCCCTCAGAGAAAAAGCCTCCCCCCTTTCAGCGTTCCAATCGATGAGCTTGCGACAACGGGTCTTTTAGATACTTTTAAGATCTTTCTGAAATCCTCCCGCGGGATATCTCTTGGGATAAAAATATGTCAATGCTTGTTAGAGTCTCTTCAACATGTCTCTGATACAGCGCAGCAGCAGGGGACTTCGTTTGTATATTAATGCGGGAATCTTGAATTTGCTTGGAAATTAATGTCCGAATGTTTCTGTTTTTGATGATGAGAAATATCGAATTTTTTTTATGATATTTGAAAGGATAATAATGATCGGATTGATCGAACTAATAATTTTCTATCGATGAATTCACTGACATTGGTCTTTCCTCACCGGAAATTCCACCCTCGGCGCAGCTTCTCCTTCTGCCCCGCACAGTCGCGAGAAAGAGAAGCATGCGGAGGAGGAGAGGATAGGAGAGGGGGGGATAATTTGCGGCTGCGTCTGCGTGCTGTTTCAATCGTACAGCAGCCAATCGCGTCTCGCGGGGGTGCGCTGGGGCGAGACCGAGGAACAAAAGAATCGCGAATGCGGAGAGAGTTCGCCGGTGCCGAGCATCGGCGGGGGTGCGCTCTCTATATATGTGGCGGGGTCGCAAAAATTTTATTTCCTCGTCGCGTACTGGCCATCGATTCGTATGAACGAAACAAAAGGCGTTCGGTAATGCCTTGAAGATACTTTTGACAAAAAAGAAGCTCAGATTTAAGATTATTTTACGACTATTGAAAATAAGTAATTGGAAACATAATTAGTATGAAATTGCCATTGATATTCAAATTCAAAAAATATGATTAATCGGTAATTTTATTCATTGGACAAAACAAACGTTTATAATTGAAAATTTTTTTGGAATTATGGATAATAAATAATTACCGATAATTATATAATTATAATTCCAAAATAAAAAAAAAAATCGAAATTACCGAAAGGATTTATTATTGATAATTCCAAAATCAAAAAACGATCGAAATTATTGAAATGTACCTAAAGATTTCATTGGAATTATCGACAATGATTTATCATCGATAATTCGAAAATAAAAAAAAGATCAAAATTATTGTAAATGTAGTTAAAGAATTTTTTTTGGAATTATGAAAAATGAATAATCAATAACATAATTATTATCAATATTGAACTTAAAAATAGAATATTAATTAATTATTCAATTCGTTTATTCTGTTTGGCCTCAGGTGGTAAGGAAGATGACCCGAAAGAATCGTCATCGGGATCGTTGAGTTCGCCACAGAGCAAGAAGCAACGAAAAGCAAGGACCGCATTCACGGATCATCAGTTGCAGACTCTGGAGAAGAGTTTCGAGGGGCAAAAGTATTTGAGCGTACAGGACCGAATGGAATTGGCTGCGAAGCTTCAATTAACCGATACGCAAGTGAAAACGTGGTATCAGAATCGAAGGTACGTTTGAGCAGAGATGAATTTTTAAAAATCCTGAAAAAAAATGGATTGAAAAAGAGAATATGTAGAAACGATCGATTGTCGAAGTGTAATTATGGATTTCTTCGAAACAAAAAGGTTATAAAAATGGCTGCTCAGATCTATTATTTTGATTCTAAACGTTTTTAAACGTCCGATTCGATGTAACAACGCATAGAAGGATTGTAGCTTCGGTGGAAGAATCGTTCCACACGATGAATACGACGAAAGCTCTGAAAACGATGGATGAATTGTGAATGAGGCGCCGGTGAGCGTGTCCAAAGTGATTTTACTTCTTTTGTTGGGCGCGCGGTTTGTCCGTGGCGAATTTGTGAATGGAAATCGCGGCGTTCGGCAAACGTCTTCTCGTTTAAAAGGTTAAACGACGAGATACACGTCGAGCGCACACCTCGAGGATATCCTCGCTCTTTTCTCTATCCTGTGTATATATACGAGTTAAACGCCTTGTTCCAATGATCTTTCTCATTTTTTTTCCGCCGACTTTCCTCCTCCCCCAAACTTCCGAGGATGGAGAAGTAAAAAAAAACGCTCGAAAGAGCGGTAACGCTTTTCCGTTATTTCGTGAATTTGGTTCTAACGTGGGAATATTCGTTAATATAATGAATCTCTCCGGTCCCGCGCGTATAACAACCGAGCTAATATACGGAAAATGAGAAAAGAATATACCGAAGAAACGCTCCGTGGATCGGAGAGGCTTTCTCATCTCGCTCTGATCCGTCGGATGCTGCATCAAAACGATGAGCGACGAAATCGTTTGGCGCCACGCGATGACTCGGTGAAAAATCTTTTTCAACGCGAGACCTCATCCTTCCTCGCAGCCGGCAAAGGACGCCGCTTCCAATCGTGAACCCTACCGTTTTCTCGACTAAAGCCAGCCTCCTTTTTTTTTACTTTCTAATTTACGTGTGTTTTTTTTTTTTTATATTCTTTCCTCTTATTTCATCTCTTATTAGACATCGATTATGCGATAATCAGATGATGATTGGTCTTCTGATCTTTCCTCATTGTGAGCCTTGTTTATTCTCGTGTATTTATCGACAAATTAGAGGAAAAAGTCGTCGGACACTCGGCTCTCGAAGGATAATATGTAGCAGTGAACTAAATTTTCAAAGTATTACAAGTTTTTTGCATTAATCGATCATATCAACAGCGTATCATTGATACGATCTCTTGATCAAGGAAATATCACGAGAAATGATTAATTCGCATTTTGCATACAAGCAATCGAGAGATGGATTGAAGAAGAGAGACAGACAGAGCATATGTGTGCTTGGACTACACACGCGTTCCGTGATCCGTATAATTATCCTGTCAATAAACGCGGTAGATGAACGCGCTCCAGCAGACTGAGCGGTCATTTTCAAGCGGCCCGAGAGAGAAAAACGGTAATGAGGAGAAACGATTCAATTGACGCTCGCTGGATTATTCAACCGCGCTCATAGAAACAAATTAGAAATTAAATGTCGTCCATCGAAGTGATCGAAATTATGACATTTTTGGATTTTATTGATATCGAATCGTCATTGAATTTCATTTTAAACAAAAAAGTATTCTATAATTTAGGCTTTTGTCGGAAAACTTCGCAACAGTCGAAGCGTAATACGAGGTGTCATTTGATCAAGAAATTGGAATGATTGATTACATTTTCCCTGACGAATGACAAAAGTTATCGCAAATACAAGAAACGCGCGCGCGATATATATACGCATCGAAATAAATTGATATTTGGAAAAGGGAGAGAAAGCCGCGCGTTGGATGATTCGAGTCAAATTAAAAGCGTAATGAGGGCTTTGAAAGCCCTCTTAAAAAGCATTAGCGTCGGTGTACACACGGGAGTTATAGAATAATGATTCAGGTTCCCACAGGAAAGAGAAAGAGAGCCGCACTATACAATCGCGAATCGACCTGTCATCATCCGTTTCTCGCGCGCGCGTTCATGCTTATTCTGATGGCTCTCGCGCCTAAATCCTATATACGAGGCATTCGAACCTGTTCATTGGCACATACGCGCGCGCGCGCACACACACAAATCCGTATGTGTATATATACACACACGTATAAGTCACATGCACAAGAAATCAAAAGGCATTGTGGCCTTCGTATTCCAAGAACGTTAGGAGGCGGGCAATCTTTATGAGTCGTTAAATTACCCTCCCCGAGAAATCGTTTCTACTTATCGACTAATCACGGACGTGCGCGCGTGTATATATATAAAGCTCCGCGGTAGCGTGACGCGTACATGTTAACGGTGACTGTGTATTACAGAAACGTTTCTGTGTAAACGCGCTTATATATACATATATGGAAAGTTTTGTGACGGAAGTAAGAAAAGAAGGGGAGAGAGAGGGGAGGGGAAAGAATCTGAGAAAAATCCATTAGGGGTAAAAATGAGTAGATTTTGTCGACATTTGTAGAATAAATCTCGCGAATTTTCGCCATAGATTTTTTCATTTCTTCATTTATTTGAAGTGAAAAATGTTTTGAATCTTTTGAAAAATGTTAAAAGTACATGAAAGAAAAGACTTCGCGGTATAAACTCCTTCGTGATACTTTTGCTTTTGGAATAAGAGAAGGAAAAGAAATTCTGCTACTATACCGCAGGCAAATTAATACACTAGAATTACGCGTCGCGTCCTGAGGGCAGGATCCTCTTACACGCATGGACACATCACGCATCGCGCTCTCATATGATGCTCGCGTTTCTTATTATTCCGCAGTGAAGAGGCAAAAGCGCGACGAACTCCGGGGGCAGTTCTTTTATTCTCTCTCTCTCTCTTGGAGATCTCTTATATTTTCAATAACTGGTAAATGTTCTTGTTCGCTCATCATAGCGCGGAATATATACGAAGTAAAAGAAAAAGAAAGAGGAGGAGGCCGAGGAGGACGAGAAGAGAGAAAAACACCGGGAGCATCAACGAGAGAGTTACGCGAGCGATGCATCATGTATATATTAGTGATACGAGACCTCTTACTAGCACATATACATTTACGTATACACGCGCATTCGCTAACTGGAATTACGCTTTTCCTCGACTCGCTCGCTGGCTCCTCTCACATCCGCGCTTTCTGCACTTCTTCTTCTTCTTCTTCTTCTTCTTTTCGTATATATACATATGCTATTCCTCTTATTCGCTCGCGATCATCGCTCGGTACTCTCTCGCATATTAGTCGGAATGCAAAATTGATGCAGTCGACCATTATCCTGTTCTGGTCTCTTTTATTCTTCTTTCCTCGGCTACGGGATATACCCGTCTATATAAACAGATTTCTTGTATAGATGCCCCTTGTATTTTTCTCGATTCTCTCTGTGTGTATTCGACAAACCGAGCAATTTCTCGAGTTACAGAGATCTCTCCGCAGAGAAAGAGAGAGAGAGAGAGATATTACTCCAAGTATTATTTTCGTAAGTTGATGCGGGAAATTTTCGCCAAACGGTAAAAATCTCTCGGATATCTCCCAATTTCTTAACTTCCGATTGCATATCCTAAGTGCAATTCGAGTAGGCGTGTATATGCGCGCGGGTTATATGGATGCACATATTATTATCTCTTCGGGCTTGTTTGCATGGGCATTTCCTCCGAGAATTTTTATTTCCCGTCGACGGGTGGAATATCGCATGCGCAGTTTTTATGTCGGTCGTCAACGTGTACGAGAGTTTCATCGTTGTGCGCATTAACCATCCGCGAGTTTATTAAAGCATATTTTAGTGCATACGTTGCGTATATATAACGCGATAGTTGGGATGGATTTTCTACCGCGGCGAGAGTAGACACCTCGAATGTTCTTCTCCTTCTTCTTCTTCTTTTTTTTCTTTCGGTTTGAAAAGAGCGCGCGCGTTATGACATTGCAACCGTGAGAATGCGACGATGCATTATAGCGTTTGCCAGGCGGAAGAAGGTGCCTGTTCTTCCCACGCTAGCGCGCGCGCGCGCGCGCGGGTACTCTTCTAACTGCGTTATAACGGATCGCCACGCGATGTCCTGTGTAAGATCCTGTGTGTATGTATGTGTGTGTATATGCAGTGCGAGCTGAGATGTCGACAAAGTTCTCCTCGATCTCGACTCGCCGTGGAGACTCGTCGCGTCATTCTCTCCCGATCGTCGCAATCGGAAAATTGCCGTGGATGCGCAACCACACACACACATTTCATACATGGACTATTACGAGGAAACATGTGTACATGTACTATATACATATATATCCTGGTATACTAACTACCTATCCAATTTAAGTGGCTCTAATGCGTTATGCGAGACGCAACCGGTAACTATCGCCATCAAATCGACTGACAAATTTATACCAGAGAAGAAATATTACCCGGAAAAGTATATATAGTGACTCAATTGAATGAGACGCGAATAGAAAGCAGGAAAGAAAGAAGAATAAAAGAAGAAAAAAAAATAAGTGTGTACAAGACGTTTATACGAGAATGCGTACTGGCCGTATGTGTGTGTGTGAAATATTTGTATAGGACATTACGTATTTAAACGTTTCGATATAATTTCAATCAAATTATATTCAATCGAATTATCGAATATGAGATTGCCCATGAATTTTTCACGATTTTCAACGTGGATTTATCATGAGATATTTATGTGAATTTTCTCACCGAGGTTATTAATAATGCAGAATTAATTTCTATATCCCATATTCCCCCCTTCGTTATTATCGATGATGTACAAGAAGACTCGTTATATTATTGTATTCGTGCACAATAAACACAATTCTTATTGTATATAAACATGTAAATATATAATTATTAGAGGGTCGCGCGTGTCACGGCAGATGTTGAAGATGTGCAGATAAGATTTGAGGGGGGGCAACGGTGCTCTTATCTTTTATTTATTTACCAGCTATATCGCACATTTCGGTTGTTTCGCGTATTATACAAAAGTCACTGGATTCGCTTGTGTAACGCCTTCGTTTCTACGCATATCAACGTATAAATATACGAAAAAAACACACACACATGTCACGTGATCTCATACAAAATAGATTCAATTTCTCTCGCAAACTCTTTTTTTTTTTAAGGGGTTTAGGCACGGACCATGTGTTCCGCCATTACCGAGGCAAATAATCACTCGAAAATATGTCACCCCTTGGTGTTATTACCGAATAACGCACAGGGTCAACCATGATGTAGCAGCAGCAGGAGTTCGTATTATACATTAGTTTCATCGTTGTCGCATAGGAGATCGCATATAAACTCGGAACAGAACCGCGACAGAGTTGGGCTCGCCAGAAAACCAGACTCTGAGCGCCATTATAAATGCATTAAGCCTACCAACGACCCGTTACAAGCCAGTTTAGTTCCAACCCTTCGTATACATGCGACTTTTTCCATTTTCATACGTTTTTTTTCTTCTTTTTCGGGCCGCATATATATCCTACCCTATTATCGAATTGGTCATCAAAGCAAAAAGAATTGGCGAACCGTTGACTATTTTTCCACCTCATTTTCTCTTCTCCCTATTCGAACTATTTTCTTTTTTCTCTTATAATATAAAATGATTATGTAACGGATACATGGTATATATAGTCATAGGATGATTTATGAAAATGAGGATGAGACGAGGATCGCGCGATTTCATTATTATAAATTCGAGGCTCAATAGCCCTATGGCTTATTGTGGGAAAAAGGTGCGTGTTCTATATATGGTAACCTGAGATGTTTGGAGTAACTTCTCGGTTGGGATCCTTCGAGCCGACACTCGCGCACAAACATATCGTTCTGTCACCACTCGAGAAACATTCCGGGGGAAGCCCGACGGCTATATTCTCTGGAGATCGATCGCCCTCGAAAGAGAGTGAGACAGGGATGGTCCAGGCTATTATACGCCACCTGCAATCCGTCTGGTCCTCGCTCTCCCTTCCCCCCTTGGTCCAACAAAAACCGGATATCATCGATGCTATGGAATCTTCGATTTTTATCGGGGCTTCATGATCATCATCGCCAATGTTTAACACCCTTAATTAAACGCCCAATTCCTCGATCTTTTCACACACAAATATTTACACTCTTTAAAGCACTTCACACGGATTTAAAAAGTCACCGCGGCGTGTACGATATCTTTTCGAGGGTCGGAAAACAACCCTCGTCCTTAGGCGGAACAAGATCGAACCCTCTCACTCTTATGTGTGTGTGTGTGTATGCCACGAGAAACCACTGAGAAGTATAATCTCTCGCAGGCAATAAATCAATGATCCGCGAAGAGTCCTCTGAATAGGGGTTGCAAATACAGTGTGAGATGAAGGAGAGAAAGAGAGGATATGAAAAAGAGTGAAAGAGAATTTAGATCGGGCAATTAAGGGTGTTTTAGAGTGGCTGCGCTCTCGAAAAGAATTGCGCAGCCGGATTCTATATAGCCCGGACGAGTGGGGGTATTAAAAAACATTACTCATCATATAATCGCAGTGTACGCGCGTATAATGCCATTCTTTTCTCGCTCTTTTATCTCGAGAGAACTGCTCCGGGATCCTCTTTTTCTCGTAGACCCTTGCGCGCGGATAAGAGAAAGAGAGAAAGAGCTGCTACATGCACATCGGGTGAAAAATGAGAAATGATCGTTTGCCTCGATTCAGTAGCTAAGCATATATATATATAGAGAGAGAGTTTATACGAGACCAAGCGCCTGTTTAAAATTCATGAACGATTTTACAACCCCCGACGATCAGCAGCATCACAAAAGAGCGTGCTCGAATGTGTGGCCCACATTCAAGAGACCCATATACCCCTTCCTCGACTCCCATATCCTTTTTTTCTTTTTCTTATTTTACATTCATCTGTAAACCATAATGCATCTTGGCACATATCATTGCCGATATATGAATTCTCGCGATGACAAGGACCAAGACGCACCATTATATATAACTCCCAAACTCTCAAAAAAGCGCCTTCCTCCATTATACGCGCGTCCGGATATTTATTAATTGTCGAATTTTCCGAGCGAGCTAAGACTCACAGAGACGTTTTTTTTTTCTCCTTCTCATTATGAATTCACGCACCCTTATTTCCCATGGACTAGGTATTTCGATGATTGATTATTCGCATTGAACAACACATACACGCAGAAAGTTTACGATAAATTTACGTTCAAAAAGATATAGCGCGATAGTTAATCATTTTTTCACCAACGATATTGCTCCACCAATCGCGCGCCGAACTTTTGATTATTAATTATTCCGAGGAACAAAATCGAACGAGCGACTTTAATGGCCAATGAATATAACAGATGGGTTAATGTATGTAAGTTTCGGAAAAACGATATCCTACCCCGGCATCTTGAAGGTCGAGAATCATCGTAACTCACACCTCTTGCCAGCTCCGGCTCGTGCCCGGTCTTTCATTGGGAGGAGGAGTGGGGGGAATGATAGGGTTGTAATTTTCCTTGGTATTATTCAGGCGTTATACCGCGAGGGTTAGTTCACGTAACGGCCACAATTCCCGATCCATCCTTGTGTTGAAATAAAAAAAAAACCCCAGCGACCTCAACCCTCTCTCTCTCTCTCGACTTTTCGTCATTCCCTTCAACCCCTACAGTCTCCCTTTCTCTCTCTCTCTCTCTCTCACTCTCGCGTTCTCTCCTCTATCACCTGTACAGAGTGTTGATATATCTCAAGCACGTGAAAAAGACAGAGTTGTGTTTATATCCATGGCGAAACCGAGCTGTATTCCAGAGGGAGGCTTCGAAGGGTTGTATGTGTGTGTGTGCGTGGCATGATACGCGATGATTAGGCACTGAACTCCACGGGCTATTTGTTAGTATAATAAGCCACCGCAGTGTGGCCATCGTAACCACTTGGCGGCACGCCACCCCGTTTTACCGTAATTTTCCTAGATCGGGATTTACATACATGAAGCTAGTGAAGAGAGAGAGAGAGAGAGAGAGAGAGAATATAAGGGTTGTAAGAGATCTATACATGTATATTTAACCCCAGTATTCACGTGTACAGTAAGCCCAAAGAAAAGTGAGACAGATACCACGCGAAGACGAAGAACGACGTCGAGCTCGATTGTTGGAAATCGTGATTCTTCGTGGCCTCGCGAAGATCCGTGTGATTGTTATGCCAGGAACTTCCCCGCCCATTGAAAACGCGAGCTGCTACACTATCGTGTATTATAAGTTCGAGCCACCTTCGCGCCCATTGCTCAATGTGCCACGACCAAACCAACCCCCTTTTCCCCAGTGAATACGCGTTTCTGCCTCTCTATCTTAAAAAAATCAACCCTGGTAAGGAGAGAAAGAGCCGATATAACCCACAGCGTCGATTCGTATAATACACCGCGGCTTCCTGCAATCATCTTGCGTTGATGTCTCGATATCGAAATACCGCATGTGGAATTGTAGTTGGTTGGAAAGGCTTAAAATAACCGGGATTGCATACGTATAATCTACACACTGTGTATAGACGGACTAATGTATATAAGGGAATAGTTACATATGTATATGTAATCGAAACAATCTCTTGAACGGACTCGTATACTCGCAAGGATTCGCGCAGGTACGAATTCACGAGGGACAGAGATTGGGATCTATATACGTCGATACAATTAGTGAACATTTTATTTGTTCTACAATTTTCTTTGTACTATTAATTATCTCGTAAATACCATTGAAAATATATTTGTAATTGTACGTTTGCTTTCGTACTCCGTAATTTTTAAATTACTTTCAAGTACATTATTGAAAGAAAAATAGTAACGCTCTTAAGCGAGCAGCGAGAAAATTACCCGTGCTAGTCGTTACCTTTATATTCATAAATAGATCGAATGAATTTTTCGCATGTGAA
>JABMBV010064058.1:0-13391 GCA_018906735.1 Mesochorus sp. PSUC_FEM 10030011
TAATAAACTTTAAATTTTTATAAATATTTTCAATTAAAAATGCGAATTTCTAAATATAAATATTAATAGATTACATACAATTAAAAATTTAATGTATTTTAGTGATAATTTTATTTCAAAGAAATAACTTTCTTAAAAGTCAGGCAACCGTATAGATATATATTTTTTAAAGTAAAGCCTCGCATCTCAATGAATATTGGATATGATTAATATTATTTAAGATTTAATTATAGATTTCTTTTTTCAGTCAATAGTACTATGTTGATGTTCTTTCATAAGAGTGTGGTTATTATTAAACTTTTTTAATAAAATTTTTTATCGTTTCGTCGGTAATGATAATTTTTTTTTAATATTAATACAATCAAAAAATATTTTTTAACGAGGGAAAAAACTTAAAAGCGATAGTTCATTTTAGTACATTCGATGATACATTCTTAAATTCAAAATTTTGTAGGTAAAGAAATTCAATACCTATACAGCTGACAAGTGACGTTTATCTCTTGCTTTTACCGCTGTTGATAAAAAAAGTTTCATTATACGCGCTGAAGATCCAAACAGCTTGGATAAGTCGGCGCCGATTTCATAAACGAATCAAAGTTAATTATAGCTTAAAAAATTGTTACCAATTTTCTCCTGATGGATATAAATTTGTTCCAGTTTTAGGATTTTCCAAAAAAAAAAAAATTATTCAATAATTTATCAACAAACAGAAAGTTGACGATTTCGCAGCAATCCGATCACGAAATAGTTTCTTTCTCGTATTAAAAAATTTCCTATGGGTTTGTTCCTCACTGCCATACTTTTTAATTTACAACTTTTGATGGTAGTTTATTTAAAAAATAATGAATAAAGTAAAATGCGCGCTAGGCCTTGTTACGTCCTGCCTCGATTATTAGAATTAAAGGTCTCTTAATCTCAGGTCATACCAACCACCTAGTGTCGATGGCTTGAATTTTCATCGGCCGGTAATGAGGCACTTTGTGTAGTGTCCTCAATTACCGATCTTTATATTTGATAATAATTCAAACTCTTACGTTAAAATGCTAGCTTTAGACATTCCATGCTAATTAAACTTTCAATCTCCAAGAAACAATATATTTTTGTAACTAATTAATTTCATCCTTATAAATCAATTGGATCAAATTGGACAACTCCATATGCAAACTTTTCATTGTTATATTATATTCCAACAAATAAGATTTTTTTTTAGGCTGAGATAAAGATAATTGAATGAAGACAAAAAATAATTATTTTGCGGAAATTTTTATTATCAAGATATTTGAAGGAGGGAATAGAGGTTGGAAGAAAATGTAGTATTTTTAAAACAAAATACTTGTGCCTAAAATACAAAGATTCTTAGCCTGTACATTGATGTAGTACATGAATAATATCTAAAACAAATACAATTATCAGATGCAACATTAAACGTTAACTAACGTACAATAAAATTCCACGGATATTCAGAGATCATTTTTATTACGCACGATTTCTTTAAACTTTTACTTTTACCTATAATTATATCATTTATCTTTTTTAACTTAAACTTTTGACACATGCATTGCGTGTATAAAATATATATAGCCGCGTATATACGTAATCATAATATGTAATTGAACGGATGAAAGAATCCTAAGTAGCATGGCTAGTATCACAATCCTGACGTCATCGTTTATATTCTACACAAGATGAACATTCAATACTATCTTCCCGTGTATATATATATATATATCATATCATATTTAACGAAGAAAAATTAAACTTAAATCATTAACATAACATCGAAGTCTAGTTTGTATGGGATGTACGATAATACAAATGATATTTGGGATCTCTACAGTCTAACAATTCGAGGATTATAATCTCATTCTTGTACATGTACAACGTAAATGACACTAACTCAGAGCTAAATGAAGCAAAGATCGTTTCAATAGGCAGTATGGGAGAACGATAGGTAATTTACTTTTTTTTCCACATAAATCTTGATACGACGTGTAAAAATTTACGATTGTAACAGTATAATACTATGACGCATAAACTATTTATGAATTTCTAATTCACAAGTCACATCTTAAAACCTATCGGTTCACGAACATTCTACGCCAAACATATTTTCCATACATATATGTATAGCTGCTCGATGAAGATCATACATGAATCTCTAAAAAATAATTAAAATCTCTACGGTTATGTACATAGCGATGTGTGGATAGAAATATATCCATGTTTAAAAAAAATCCTCGAAAATCTTCGATTTTCACTCGTATATCGCAATAATGATGATAACATCAATAACAACAATAACAACAACATAGTCATGAAAAAGTCAAATGGCACTTGGCACACGCGTTGACGTTATGATGACAGTTTTAATTTTTCGGTCTAAAGCGAGACATGTAAAATTCGCAATCGGTGCAATAGTTTGCCGGTTCGACGACTTGTTTTTTACGACAGAGATTGCAGGGTGCTGTTCGAGGCATAGCCGTTGTCGAGACTGACTTTTGCATCGATGAAATCGTCGTTGTCTGTGGAGTCAATGACGAGGATGTGAGACACTTCGATGATGTTTGAAAATTGGCCTGTTTCGTTTGTTTGGCTATTACTTGATGTTGATAATTTGGATATTTCATGTTTGATTGAATTTGACAGTTTTGCAATGGATTCGGGTAGGTCTGATTAGGTGCGAGAACGTTTTGCTGATCCATCTTTTGTTGCGGTGGTCTTTGATAATTCTGGGGCTGTTGCTGATAATTTTGAAAAATTGGCTGCTGTGTTTGCTGCTGTTGAACAGATTGATGCTGCTGCTGTTGCATGTGCTGCTGATATGATACTGTTGGGTTTGGTGGTGGTTGATACTGGGGCAATGGTTGATTGGATCTGTTGACCTGTTGTTGTTGTTGTTGTTGTTGTTGTTGTTGTTGTTGCAGTTGTTGTTGTTGTTGTTGTTGTTGTTGTTGTTGTTGTTGCTGCTGCTGCGGTGGTTGTTGTTGCTGTTGTTGTTGTTGTTGTTGTTGTTGCTGATGTTGTTGTTGCTGTTGCTGCTGCGGCTGAAGTGGCTGATGGTGACCATTCGGCTGTGGATAACCAGGGTAGGAACTCTGAGGATATTGATTCTGGTTTGCGTATTGCTGATAAGGATTTGGCGACTGGTTCGACGGATAAGGATACTGTTGTGGATGCTGAACCGTAATAGGACTGGCATTGTGACTCGGTATTCTCTGGGCTAAACCATTTTGTTGACCCTGCTGTTGCTGTTGTTGTTGTTGCTGTTGTTGTTGTTGCTGCTGCTGCTGTTGCTGAGACATCTGTTTATTCATCTGATTGTGTTGTTGCTCGAGATGATAATAATTCGTGTAACCATTTTTCGGACAATTGTTCATTTGTTTTGATTGTTGAGCAACCGTTTGAGGATACTGATTATGTATTTGAGTGGGATAGGGACTAGCTGGTTTCTGTGTCTGCGACAATGGAATCGTTTGATTGCGCGGATGTTGCATCTGTGGATATCCGTTCGTCGTTTGCTGATGATAACCTACGTAACCGTTCTGCTGGTATCTCTGTTGTTGCTGAAGCTGGGGGGAATAGGAAGCTGGTGATTTTGGTTGTTGATTCGTAGGTGAACTGGAGTAAGGTTCCTTGCTTGTACTCTCGCTGTTGTACGATGGGTACATTTTCTTGGGATCTTGAATGACCGAATCGTTGGAATTTTGTCGACCCAAATTGCGTCCATTGTCAGGGGCACTTGTAGAGCCAATGGGATTGACGCTTCTCAATTGATCCTGGAACGGAGTCGCTGGAATACTGTCAGCCTCGGATTTGAGCGGTAGCATATGCTGCTGAAACTTCGTGCCCGTGCTATTGTCACGATTTATTTCGGCTTCCTGGAGACTCCTTATCTCACGAAGCACTTGTGCAGTCTCAGGTTTATTCATGGCCGAGCGCAATACTCTCTCAAGTATGGGATTCGGTATGTAAGAATCTTTTTCATCGTCCTCGGCAGTCGCGACGAGAACAACCTGATCGCAAAACGAAACGCTCTTCTTCTTACCGATACGCCGTTTCGTTTTTTTCGGAGCGATGTCATCCTCGTTCGGTAATATCGAAGTGTTTTGTATTGTATTCTGCATCGCCACTTCACTTATGTCATCTTCAGGATAATCAATCGGTAGTCCATTCTCGTGTGGCAGAGTCAACGACATCGAGAGAATCGCCGCTTTAAACCCGCTGTTTTGTGAATTTGATAGTGATGAAGCAGACACGGGAATTGGATTGGGAGTGGCAAAATTGTTCGGATTGCTGTTAGACTCGAAGTTGGTATTCATTATCGACTGAGGATCAGACTTGGCAAAAGTTCCAACATTGTCATTCGAAATGAATGACTGTCGGGTCGTATCGTCCAACCTATCATGTTGATACTCTTGGGACTCTGTAGCTACCAACGACGGACTATCACGATTCGTGATCGCCGATTTTGGCTGTAACTTGGCGTCGTTTTCGAGCTTCGTAATCGGCTGCATCTTAATCTGTTCGAAGCGTGCGGCCATGTCCTTGACTGAGGAAATCACAGATTTCGGGCAATCAGTAACGTCACGGCTGACCGTTTGTTCCATCGCCTGACCCAAGCTATTCATCATTAGATCGCTCGTTCTCCTGGCGACTGAGGCCCCAGAGGTAACAGTTGATGATCTTATCTTAGGCACATCCTGACCATCTAGAGGGCCTTGTCTCTTCATTCTTCTTTCGGCTTGTTTGGCCTGCAGCTCTCTGAGCCAAGTTTCCCTTGAATTCTTATCATCCTCGTCGGTCCCATGGTTCTGAGCTGTTTTGTTCTCGTCTGCGATCTCACCGGTGAGAATCTGTTCGCGCTTGAGCTGCAGCTGCGCAAGAAGACTGCCGATCTGTTGTGCTTCAAGCTGTTGCTGCTGGCGTTGTTGGGGAATTTGTTGTTGTCGATAATGCTGGTTTTGCTGATTGATCATCTGTTGATATTGCTGCTGCTGCTGCTGCTGCTGCTGGTTAGCTTGAACGGTCTCGACAGCTGCAACTTCTGGAGGCGGAGGAGGGAAATCTTCACTGGGTTGTCGAGAGTGCGTCACTGAAGGAACCGACGGGTAAGGAGGTGGGGGGAATTCCTCGCTCGGCTGCCTCGAGTGGGATACATTGCCGTTTTCCGGATAAGGAGGAAGAGATTCCTGACTCTGTTGCAACTGTTGCTGCTGCTGTTGTTGTTGTTGTTGTTGTTGTTGTTGTTGTTGTTGTTGTTGTTGATGCTTGCCAGGACTCTGCTCGCTGTGGACGTCCGCGCGAGTCACCACAAAAGTCGGTTCGTACAGAATACCGTTCGCATATTGAACGACGTCATCCTGAATCCGTGGCTTCTGCTGGCCATAGCTCTGTTGACTCAAACTGGATGACGATGAAGATGACGACGACTGAGGGACGCTCTGTTCAACGCTATAGGACGGTAGAAATGGTAGCGACTGTGGTTCCGACGAATAATCGGCGTAATTGCCATTTCTCATGGTCGACGTTACGCCACTGGCTCCAAAGTTACCGGCTGCGGTGTGGCTCCAGTAAGAGCCATTCTGTTCCTGCGTGACGATGCTGGGACTCGGAGTCTCAGAAGTCATACCGTAGATCTGTTTGTCCGAGTGGAGCTCATCATTCCGCGACTCCAGGACCGGCAGTTTGGACTTGCTCAGCTGTGAAGTAGTGCGAAGCGGGGGCGGAGGTGGAACTTTGGCGACGTGCAGGGCCTTGCCTGCACTGCCGTGGAAGCTCTTTCTCATGAGACGACTGCGCTCGAGATTAGCGTTGGCAGGATTGACGCTGCTGCCATTGCCAGCGAACTCAAGATGGCCCTCGGATAGGTATCCGCTGAGCGATTGGCTGACCTCATTGTTGCTACCCTTGAGCCCGACGCTGGAATCATCGACCGATTGTTTCGGCAGATTATTGTTCGTTGCTGCGTTCTGCTCCGCTGGCTGATTGCCGTCCTGTCCCTCTCGCAAATCCGGCATGCTACGATTTTTCCGCTTTATCAAGCCGCCCATCAGAAGCTTCCTGCGGATTTTGTGCTGTTTCTTGCCCTGTTTCTGTTCACCGGCGCTCGTCCCACTGTTCTGAGCGTTTTTGCTTGCCACATTTGCCTCCGCCGTCTCCTTGCTCATTTTGTCCGGTTTCACTGTTTTCGGTGACGTCGTTCGAGACGGAGCTATCGAAAAGTCCTTGGAAACGTTCTTGTTTCGCTCCTCGCTACGTGCCCTCTTTTTGTCCTTCTTGTCGTCCTCGCATCGTTTTGCTCGACCGAATAGCCCGGTCCTCTGAGTCGGCCTGTCGTACAACATGTACTCCTCGTCCTCGATCACGTTGACCGCTGTTGCCTTACCCCTGAGCGTCTTCTTCTTCGGCAACGTCGCGTAAATCTCGATGCTCTTCGTGACTGGCTTGCTCTCTATCATCGCCACCTGATTGATCAAAAGCTCCCGACTGTTCTGACGCGAATGATTGCCCTTATCGCGCGATCCCTGCCTCGAATGCTGACCCGATTTGCTGTTCTCCCGCGAATGCCTCCCACCCTCCGGCTGGCCGTCCTCCTTCTCGCCACTCGCTATCGCCTGCTCTTGCAGTATTCGCCTGTGCAAACCTCGGGCTCTCATCACGCACGTGTTGTGCTTCATTCGAGCTGTCGTTATCGTATGCGGATTGTTGTACGGCGCATCCATCGCTGCTCGCGCTTTGCTGCTCGCTGCGTTACACAGAGCCACCGCCGTTCCAAGGTCACCGGCAACCTCCGCCGCTCGTGATTTGTCCATCAACGCATCACATTCTTTGCAAAGACGCTCGCAGTCGTCGCCCGCCGATGGCTGATAAACCTCCGGAATTTGGGCAAGCTGCAGATTCAATGAAAAAAAAAGTACAATTATAAACCAAAAAATATGTAACAATTATTTGAAAACTTTTTTTTTTAATAATAATGGATGCTGCTATGCTATGTTCCCAATCAGATTGGAAACTCCATGTATGAAATTTATTGAATTTATTCGAATATTTCACAAATAATTTGATTTTAACTGAAATTTCCTCGCCCTTAAAAGATTAGTCTTGTAGATGTAATAAATCAAATGAATATTTTTAATCCTTCAAAAAATTAATCGATAGAAAGCAACGCAAATTGTAGAGCGTGCTGGTATTTAAAACGAATAATTTGTCATACCTGTAAATTGTGCTTGAGTCCTTGCTGCAACGGCAGACTATCAGTGGACGATAGGGAATAAGAGTCGTAACCAGCATCGTAATGGCCGCTGCTGCTGCTGGACAATTCGCCGGATTTGCTCGTGGGGCTTTTGGGCACGCCGGAGTTTCTCTGCATCTTGTTTACGATATAGAGATAAGGATTGTCCATGGTGGTGGACGAACTCGAGGAGGCGCTGTTGCGATCGCCGGACCAATTGCCAGAGTCCCGACGACGCGGTACGTTCAGATGGTCGGGGATGCTGATGCCATCCTGGGGGGTCGAGCCGGCGCTGAGGCTGCGAGTGAGCTGCATCTGCTGTTTCTTCTGCTGTTGCATGACGTTCTCGACGGTTCGACGGCTGATGTACTTTGACTCGGCCTCGCCGTCGACGACATCGCGACCCGGAACGTTGGCCTGATTCCCAAATATGTTATTCTGTATCTCAGCGAGGTTTTGATAATCGCTGTATATCCTTCGCTGCGTATAAATGTGGGTTGGACTGTCGGGATTTGGCGTTATCGCCCGTCTCGCTGTGTTATTCATCGCCGGTTTCTCCGGACTCGGCGTTACCGATCGCCTCGCATTACTCTTCGGCGGTGTCTTCGGACCGTTGCCGTTCGGAAATGGCGTCACCACCTTCGGTGCATTCTCCGTGTTCACTGGGGTTCCTCCCGGTGTCGCGTACAACAACAAAAGAGGCTGATAACGTCCCCGACGACATTTCTCGACTACTTGCTCCCAACGAGGACCGATCTCCTTGACAGTCGCGTCATCGAAGTATATCCAGACCTGAGTTGTCGACATTGATATTAAAAATTGAAATTTTTGAATATTTATATTTTTTTTGTTTAATTAGTATATTTTTTTTATAGCAACAAAATTCCTTAATTTTTTTTTACTATGAAATTCATTTAATTTTTTTCGATTTCAAAATTTATTTGATTTTCAATGATTTTTTTTCCTAGTTAATTTTTTTTTAAAACAAAATTTATGTTATCATTATTTTTTTGCTACAAAATTCATTTGATTTTTTGTTGTTTTTTTTTTTAAATTAATTAATTTTTTTGTCAACGAAATTCATAACATTTTTTTTCGTTTACAAAATGTATTTGATTTTCGTTTATTTACTTTTGGCAACAAAGTTAATTTGATTTTTGTTGATCGAGACTCACTTTGAGTTTGGTGTGGAAGAAAAAGGTCGAGTAGTGTTTCCCATAATAGGTGACAACCCCAACGAGATTGTGAACGGTCGAAGCGCCCCAGCGTGAATCAACGACGCTGTGAAAAACATCGCTCAGTCTGAGCGAAGTTCCAACAGTCGCGAAAACGTCCATAATATGTTCGAGAGACGGTCTCTCGCTGTCCCAAACGACGCCAACGGAGACGATCTCCGGACGGTTCATGAGTGTCCTACAGATCTGGATTTTCGCTCCACACGCGCTCTGCAAATTCGATCGCGTGGTTAATTTGTTTTTTTTTCTTTTCACTCATTTCTTTTTTTCGCAGGTCGCAAATAACAATCGCAAGACTAATGATTAATTACAGCGTCAATCAAGGTTGAAAATTCAACTTGATGTTAATTGACTATGCGTGCTCATTAGACGATTATTCGTTTCATCCACATGAAATTAAATCTTGTAAGTTTTCACTGTGAAAGTGACTCGCACGTTATTCTTTTCATTCCGTGTGAAGAAAAATAATAATAATTCGGTAATGCGACACGAACACGCATCCAAAGAATCGTCACGCAATGGACTACAGAGAGAAAGACTCAAACTGACTCATCGACTCATTTGTCGATTTCACATATGACGTTGACACGGATGTGTGCTTTTTCTTTTTGCAAATTCCGATTCCTTGATCGATCCTCAAGGATCTGTCGTCAAAATATTTATGTGGAATTTACGAAAAAATTGCGCCATTTATTTTATCTCGTGATAAAAAAATTTACTACTTACCTTGAATGAACTTGTTTTTAACTTATTTTTAATTTATAATGCTTTTTTTTTCTTCAATATTATTCACTTACCGGACAATCACGAATATCTCCCATTCCACCAGCTCGACGTAACAATTGTCCGAACAAATCAGGACTCGTTCGTGAGGCTGGTGGACTCTGTCGTGCTTGGGACGTAAGAGCTGATGCTGAGACATAATGAACCATCTGGAAAATTTACATTCATTTTTTTATAGAATTTTGTATAAAAATCCTTTTTTTTTCTAGAAAAATATTTCAAAAGATTAATGTTTAGTTAAAAATGTATTAAGGAGGTTCTAGTCGGTTGAATCGATACTTTGTTTTGAGAAACTGAATAATCATTTATCATTAACAAATTTTACAGTAGATAAAGCATTGTTTAATTTATTTTTGAATTAAAAAAAAAATTTATACTTAAGAACATACGATAAAAACAATTAATAATCATTTTGATGAGATAAAATTACTTTAATTATTTTATTTTTATAAACTACGGTCAATTACGTTTTTTTTTTATTCGACGATTTCCTAATTAAATAAAAAAAATTCATTCGATTTGTTCATTTTTTATGTTTTTTTTTCATATTTTTCTCTTCCTTCGTAAGAAAATGTAGAAAAATTACAATCTTTGAAAATTAATAAAAGATTTAAATTTTGCAAGAAAATTTTTTTAAATATGGTAAATACAATATTAATTTTTAATAAAATTACTTTATTTTGTAAAGCTATACGGAAACTTCTTAAGTTAATAAAAAAGAAAGTTTATTCATTACAAAGACATTCTTGAAAAAGCGAATGATGCTATTCAATTGTTTTCCAATAAAAGCATTTTTCCCAATAATAAAATATAAGTATGGTGGTAAGTATTATTGATAATAAGATTAAAGATTTCGGCTCTACATTGAAAACGGATATTTGTTTATTTTCAATCTACTTTTCATCCCTCGAGACGCGGGCTCACCCTTAAGAAATCGGCACTTCTTAATCGGGCTCAATGAGCCAGTAAATCCCGATTAACGCTAATCCTTTTATAAAACGAGACGTCTTGGGCCTCTTGGCGGAGCGATTATCCGGCACGCGGCTTCCGGCTCAAGTTCCACGAATCGTTAGCGGGCGCGCGCGCGCCCGGGAATTGTCTCATTTGAATGTAGATATACGGGAACTCGGTATCGAAGTCACACATC
Organism: Mesochorus sp. PSUC_FEM 10030011; assembly: GCA_018906735.1. NCBI lineage: Eukaryota > Metazoa > Arthropoda > Insecta > Hymenoptera > Ichneumonidae > Mesochorus > Mesochorus sp. PSUC_FEM 10030011. Next base: position 10,397 of record JABMBV010064058.1, read on the forward strand.
GGATTCTAAATTTCCCACGTTCAAACCAATTCCCGAAATATATAACCATCGCAAATCGCACCGGGCGAGACTTTATACTCTCCCACGAGCCAAAATTTCCCGAGGCAGAAGTTTCTCTCCATTCTTCTTCTCTTTCAAAACTCCTTACACATCGAAAAGGCTGGCCAAAGAGAGAGCAGAGGGTCTACCGCCTAGGGCACCCAATCGAACTCTCTACTACCAGGTAGAACGAAACGAGGCCCAAAAATCTTTTGGCTCTTTCTTTATGCTTGTTGTGGATACGCACCCACATCGTGGGAAAAAAGGACTTGGTGAGGGTGAAATCCTCTCAGGTGCATTGGACTCGAGTTTCAAGTTTTTTACAGAATCAATGAAAATTTTTACAACCGAAATAGCGTTTTTTTTCCCCTCAATAATAATCTGTCTTTGTTTCGATTAATTACTGCCCTAATAATTTCACGAAATTGCTTGCTTTCAACATTCAATCATTTCGAAAGAAAATAAAATGAAATTATTAGATAAAATTGTTTTTCGATGAAAATCATTCGGATAATTTGTCTATTTTTAATAACAATTTATAATTATATGTTAAAACATTTTTTTTTTAATTTATTTACAAACCTGAGTGAAAGGTAATGGCTCCGATGTGGCACCGCAGGCTCCACATACGCTTTGCTCGACCAGGGTCATGGCAAATTTTTGATGAGGTACGCAGTGCCTCGCACTGCACATATCCTCGGCTTCGCCGCTCGCAGTGTGTAAATGAATTCGCAGCAAAATGTTTTCCTGCGACGTAAAAAAAAAAAATAATAAATTCGATCTAATTAATCAATTTTTTTAGGCATCAGAATTTTTGACTCGAACAGAATGAAGTCAAGTGAGTATTGGGTAATACAAAAAAAAAATACGAAACGAATATTTATCAAGTGATTTGTCCTTTTTTTCACGTATTCACCACCAATTTTTCACATGGTCACCAAGCGGAAAAAATTAATAGCAACGAAAAAAACCGCGATCACCACGGTGTTTGTCCTTGTACTCTTATCCCACGCACGTCTCTCTAACTCTATGTACGTTCATTGTAAAACTTTCCGTGTGTATACCGAGAAGTTTACACGTGTACGAACATAGCTATGCGAGCAGGGCGTAAACGTGATCGTAATGTAAACGAGAAAGTAGCATTCGCATACTGGCATTTGTGCTACAGTATCCCCCTAGATAAAATAGTATTTTATCCATACCATCGTGTATAAAAACTTGTTTTTCAAACATTAAAAACGTCGTAATGAAAAAAAAAAAAAAACCAATGGTTAATAATCCACTATTTCATCGCTTATGATCGCGATTTTTATTGTTGAAGAAAAACAAAAAAAATCGTTAAAACATTTTCGATATAATTGGCACAATTTCTGACATTCCGATCATTTTTATAATTGCTTCTAGAATTTATTATCACTGCATAAATATTTATCTCAGTCTATTAGACTGTTTAATAAACTAACAATCCTTTTACTTCATTCTCAATTATTTTTTATTCATTACAAAATACTTACGAAACATTCTGCCGCATCGTCCATCAAACCCAGCTGAAATCTTTGCTGATCATGAAAGCTTTCGGCCAGGGCACGGCGAAGAGTGTCCGGGGGCAGAGCGCTCTCTTGCGAAAACTGCAGCTGCGAAAACAGGTCCTGAAACACACAATGGCCAATACTCAATAATGAATACAAGGGGGTCCATTGAAAGGGGACAAACAGACAACGGAATCGGGGGAGTTTAGTTCATGTTTTTAAGAAAGGATTCTTAAAATGAAAAAAAAAAAGAACTAGGGTAAAGAAAAAACGGAGCCGCGTAGCTCCCGCTCACAGGCAACCCCTATTTTGTCCTGAGAGAAAACGTGTCAGGAATAATAAAACAGAGATTTTTATGACGATAATCGGCATCGATTGTGGAATCAAACACGACCGGATTGAATCGACCATTCGGCCTGAAATAAATTTTTACTTCATAGGACAGTGCATTTATTTAAATTATACAATTGCTTTTATAATGACTTCAAGTCTACTATTCGGTCAATTCATTTTTTCTGTAATTGATAATTTGAAAATTCATTTTTTTTTGCATGAAATAACATCGAAAGAAACATTTCAAGCAGCCATTTTGTTTCATCAGATAATATCATATGTAATTCATGTTTATACAACCATAATTACAAATGTACGAACACAACCTTGTGTAAACGAGTAAAAAAAAACGAGTCTTCCCAGTCAAGGATTTATGAGAAATCACATATCGATCGTATGGAGAGAAATCAACGTCGATCGAAGGTCACCGGAGATGATCGTTGTTTCTTCGATCCATGCACTTCAGTTGTTTATAAGAACCTTACACCGATACTAGAGATTCCAATGAGCTTGTATTATGGTAATTGTCGTAACGCACGTGTTGTATAAATATCCTAACGATAATAAGAAATAATAATAATAATAATTCTTTTCAAGTTGACTCGTAACCTGAGAATCTCAAAACTCCGCAAATACCACAGTTATTTTCAATGATATATACGTGGCAATCAATATAATAAATGCTTATTTCACACTAAGAGAAATTTTCAATAATTATCGTAACCAAATGGGCTTTATTGTATTTTTTAGACATTATTTTTATCGATATGCCAAAAAGTGTTCAACTCCATGTTAAAATTTTAAAAAATGTTAGTATTTATTAAAATATTTATTTTCTATAAGTATAAATTGCAATAATTTAAACACTTTTATCTAGTATTAATATATGCATATAAGATTCTTAATGTATATTTAATATGCGTCAATGAATATTTTTTTTCCATTTATAATATTTATATAGAAATGAATGTTCGTATATTTCCCCATGGAGTCCTGGAGTTTCGTAAGAGAACGAGCACGAGTTTCGGTGCGCCTCGTCGCGGCGCGAATAACGGTCACGTGAACGGGCGCGCGAGTATATAATATATACATAT
>JABMBV010064169.1:0-13390 GCA_018906735.1 Mesochorus sp. PSUC_FEM 10030011
TATCGTATAAAAAATAATAATTAAAGGCTCGTTTCTAAAAATTTACCAAAAGTTTTATCTAAATTATTAGTCACTAGGGGTAAAATATACCCCAGCCGTTTTTTCACCTGCAATACACCCCATAAAATTCGTGATATTAGGAGGTATCACGCCATCTGTAGGCCGTCGCTTTTCGAAAATAATTGTAATATTCTTTTAAAAAATGGGTAAAAATACATTGTCATATTAAAAAAAAAAAGATTCAAGTTTTTCACTAATTTATTACACTTTAAAGTGGCTGAGGTATATTTTACTCCATGTGAATTTTTACATAATTTTTGTCGAAGTGTGATTGACACCGACCAAACAATTTCAAATATAAAAAAATTCAATTTCTTTTGTGGCCCACGAGGCTTTGTTAATACCTACTTTAAAATTATTTTGAACAAAATACTATTCGGTTTTTTTTTTCAAATCAAGGTTTCTTTTCAACCATCCAGAATTTCCTTAAGGGTGGATGAGGATTAAGAAAAAAAGAATTAACTATCGTCAACAATGAAATGAAAAAGTTATAAATTTCCGCATGCCTGAGATGCGGAATATTTTTTTTTCTTTATTTCCTTTTTAAGCTATGGACCATCTCTCTCTCTCTCTGCCTTTTTCGCTCTGTCCCTCGTCACCGGAAGACACGCATGGGAGGGGGAGGCTAAATGTTCGCGGTCGACGAAAGCCTCTGCCGAGATACCGCAGGCCCGATATGACGCAGAGAATTTTACCACCAGCGTCGTTTGGTCTTTTATTATTTTCTTCTTTGCGTACTGCATATCATGCCCCCAAACGGTTGACTCGGATTTTTTTTTTGCGACAGCAGGAACGGATACCAGTGATAAACGACACCGGAGAAACTTTTGGGAGGACCTGCGGGTTTAGGCCATGGGTTTATTTCGACCGAATTTTAATAGTTTCGAATACTTCCGAGGCGATTTAAAGTCACGATGATTAATCATGTTAATGTTACAGTTTTGACCAACGAACATTTTGATTTTACTTTTAAAAAAATATAAATTCTTTCCAAATTTTCGGTACATCATAAAAACTTTAAAAAAGTAAAAACAAAGGACGCAAAGTACTAAAAAGTCCCACCAAATCGGTTTATACTTGTAAAGAAAATGAAATTACTTTTCTGTATAGCCAAGGGAACTTAAAACCAGGGGTATGATCGACTTGGGTATTTTTGACGCTTTGAGCGTTCTTTGGACTATAATAACGCATGATAACATAAGCGCTAAAAAAAAGGGAGCGCAGTGGCTAAGTGGATAAGGTTCTCGGATTCAAATCCGACGAACATCACTGAAATTTTTTAAGTGTTTCGTTCACTGCAATCCTGGTGGTTGGATAACACCTTAAATAGGAAATGTCCTACTGTATTGGCGGAGATTTTCCGAAATGCGATATAGAAAATTGGAAAGAAGAATGTAGGGAGAATGTTAAAGCCTGCAAGGGCATACAAGTGGAATAAATACAACTAAACTAAACTAAACTTAAGCGCTAAAAGCATGAAAGCGCCTAAGTCGATCCCAAATGAAACGAACCCACCGCTTCCAGCAACCCCTTAAAGCTTAACATTTTTCATTAAAAATCAGAAGTAAGAAAAGCTCGGATCATCCTTATTTCCATGCAATTTTTTTTTGAATATGAATCTAAAAACACGGTTGATTGGTATTTTTGTTCATTCGCATTGGTATATCACAAATTTAATCGAATAAATACGGTGGGTAGTTTATTCGTCCATTCATTGGTTGGTTTACCCTATATCCTTAAAAATACATATTTATTCTGACTTCATCCCCTCCCCTCCTCTTTTCTTTCCAATCTGCATTATCCCTGGAGCATTGTAAATAGTCACCATTGTTGATAGCAACGCAAGTATCTCAACTGAGAAATAAAAATGCTTGAGAATGCAGGTCAGCGTTGCTCGTGTGCGTCTCACGCACAAATAATCTTTCTTCTTCTTCATCATCATCATATTCATATATGTATGCTATAAAATGCTACAATAGCACATGTGTTGCGTGGAGGTGCGTAAACTCTCTTGTACGTGAGTTCTGTGGTAACGTAATCCCGGGAATGAAACGGCCTTATTTCATTGGCCAGTCAATTGAACGAGATCCTCCGCAAGTTTGCAGCTGTCTTGGGGAAGCTTTCTGCTACGTACAGTCTCGACATAAATGAACAGCCACGAACGACTAAGTTGATGAGCAAAAAGAAAGAACAAAGTAGATTTTGTTGTTTCTCAAGTTGAGTTTAGCTCTTTCTTTGTTTCAACTTCATTTTTTTATGGGATGAGTCAGTACAAAGAAATCAAGGTACAATTTATGGTGTAGTTTGATTCCAAATTAGTCATTGATGAACCCAAAATCCATTTTTTTTTGTTTAATAATGAAAAGAGTCAATAACTCGAGTATAAAATTTAATCCAAATCAATCGTTACTATTGTATCGTGATTGTTTATATTGGTTAGGCAATTTTGAATTTTCAAACCCAAACAAAAAAAACAATCATTGTGTTATGTATGACCCAGTTCGTTTCGAAACTAACCAATTGATTGATATAAAATCAGCATCTTTGTTTTTTATATAGCCAACAATTCAATTGTTGAGTTTTATTCGAATCAAGTAATTTTTTTGTATCATGAACCGCTATATTGGATATGCTATTTTTTATTTTGAAATTTTGAACTCAGATTCGTAATTGTGGTGATTTAAAAAAATTTGACGATTTCAAATGTTATGCGAATTCATTAGAAATTAACAGACATCCATAGTGGACGTTTAGGAATCATTATTCCAGTCCTTATACTTATTTTTCAATCATACATTTGCCATTAACGGTGAATTAATTGATTGAACTATACGATCAGTTGATTCAGTGTTAGATTGATAAAATTTTGGCTTTGTTTTAATAGTTTGGTACGCGCAAGCATTATGTAATGAAATCGAAATATTAAATATTAATTTCAATTTCTTCAACTCTTTCCAGGCGATTGATAATTTGACAAAAATGTATATTTCGATTGAACTACCGACTATCGTTTTTTTTTGTACGATGACAAAGCGTATTCCGTGTATGAAAAAAAACAATATAATAGCATGTAATCTTTGTGAAATCGAATCTACGACATGGTTACGTAGTTTGTTTGTATCTCTGTCTCTGATGTCAAGCAGGAATGTTTTATTGCAAATTAAAAGATTAAAAATTCTTGTGAAATACATGGGAAATAATATTTTTCATACAATACAAAAGTTATTTATTGACAATTTAGTTATTAAAAACACTAAATTAACTAATGTTATCATTAAAACCATTTAATCGTCAATTTTTTATTCCCAATTTTTCAATATTTGTGTTAAAAAAAAGTAATATATTTAAATTACTCTCGTCATTAAAACATAATTTTTAAAAATCATCTATTTTCGTCAAGATTTTCAAAATAATATATTTTTTTCTTTCCATCCAAAGTTAAGAAAAACTTTTAAAAAAATGTTTGCTTTATTCTTTTATCTCGTTTCTTTGCAAAACGTGTTTCCTGCATCAATCCGAGTTATATAATTCCCGTATGCTCGGAACGAGATGTATGAAACAAGAAAAACAAAATTCCTGAGAATGTGATTGATCGGACTGTACTCAGATGGTTGGAGAATTCTTAATGATCTTTAATTGCCGACAGTAAGAAATCTTCGCTGTGCAGTGTGACTATAAGAGCCTTCAGATCGCGAATGCATCAGAAGCATCTTGAAAAGAGAAAAAAATATTGCATTAAATCATTGAATACAGACAAACAATATATATATGATAAACATACGTGTGTCGCTGTATTGGATTGGCATTAAAATACGCTACTAGAGGATATCACCATTATCGCGTTGCCTCGAGCAGCCACTTATCCGGTGCGTCCATTCACAGTGCGCACACGTCACCGTAGAGTACGAAGTTGCTCCGTCCTCAGTCTCTCTTCCTCTGAGAGTGAGAAGAGCTTCAAAAATATCCGCCGAACCACAACCGTTTTAGAACGAATGCTGTATATTTCATATATTTGAGCGAAATTCAACGAGACTTTTTTCTGGTTAGGGAGATAGTAAAAAATATTAATGGATAATGTCTTGAAAAATTTTCATGAACGTTGCCAATGTACGTAAAATTGTGTGTGCAAAAATTAAGAAAGGGTCATCGACTCAAAAATCATGATATTGATTGTTAAATATCGCAATTTTCCATAAGAGCCCATGTTAAAAGTTATCTTTTTCTACATCAAATATCTTTTATAACTAACCGGTAACCCCTTTTCAATTGTTTTACACATTATGAAATGATATTCATGAACATTCACACAAATGTTCAATTAATTATCTAGCAAAAATTAATTCTCATGATTTTACGTATTTTCTGTATATATTATTGTCATTATAACTGAACGGTCTTCTTAAATTCACTGCTCTCATGAATTTCAATATCCCTCATCTGCCGAACGAGTTTCTGTTGCCTTCACCAGTCGCTCTCCGACACCTGTCACGGCATTCGTGAAAAAAAAAAGTAGAAATACTCACCATTTGGTAGGGATATATTTTGTGGTACCAAAAGTTTCTCAGAATTGAGTTCCATTTTTTTTTTATTTTAAAGTGAAAGTCGTTAACTTTTTACTTTATTGAACGAACATCCAGTTTTATGTTGATCAATAAATGCCTTTACGATAAAAAGAGAAAAATGTCACGCCCTCCGTTATTAAATTAATAAATTTAACAGTAATGAATGTGTATTAAAATAAAATGACCGATCATTTATCAATGAAATGAATGTATCATTATGGAAGCAAATTATAAACTGGCACAAATGAGCCAGAATTATTTGAAAAAAATGATAGAAAAGTCACATCTATTCGATGAATTTGAATAACGATGTCTGTTGAAATCTTCCAAGTTTCTTCGAGTTTGACGTTGAAAACGCCATCTATAAATATATCGGTGGCTCAATTTGACATAATAACGTATCTGTCCTGGCCTTAGGCTTCGCGAATGATCAATAATGAATCGTCACGTTGTCGAGTAATTAACAAAAAAAAAAAAAACTATATGAATAATTCAAAACTGATGAACATAATTTATAATAAATAAACGAATGGACATTGTAAAAGATCATAAAGGAAAAGAAGAGCTCGTTATCAGGAGCGTATGGTTAATCAAATGAATGTTTCTTTGAAATTTCAACTGTACGTAGTTTCGCATTGAAGCGTTTATAAAGGCGCATGCAAGTGCACGAATAATTTCCGCAGCTCCGAGCATCCGACAGTCCGAGGGTTCTCTCCCCCTTCCCGGGCTTCTTCCGTTTTCCCTATTCGTGCTGCAGGCCCTTTTATATATAAATTCCCTGGTACAGTAAGACGGGCTGATATACACAACCGTTGCAAAGTATAGCAGTTCTCGTTTCATTACCCTTCGCTTGCTTCGCCATCGCTTTGCCGTCTTTTATATATATATATATATACATCAACCGGCAGGAAACACCCGGTAGCACACAAATGTTGTTCTGCTGCCGTGGGGTTGAGGCGCTGACGACGACGTGAGAGAGGGCGAACGAACGCGACTCGAGCGCGGCGGCTCCATAGGATAAATTTGTACGGAATGGTTAGTAGGACGCGCACCAGTTAACCGCAGAAGTGTGGAAGGGTCAATGTATTCGTGTTGGATAATATCTGTGAGGTTCCCCAGCTTTGGGGTTTCCGGTAAGGGCGAATCTTCTCCCCTTGCTCTCGGCATCGTCATAGTGACGCCCTTTTGCTGTCTAAGAGTTTTCCTCCTCTATTTCCCTTTCATTCCCTTCATTTCTTTATTCGTTTACTTCTATTTTGTTTTTTTACGTAAACTCGATGCAAAAAATTCCATCACCATCCTGCTCCGAGCTCAAACGCTCTCTTTTCCTCCCTCTTCATCCACTATTAGGGGTAAGCGCACCTCCAGCGTAGCTCTAGCTACCTCGTTAACCCCAAAATCCAAATAACTAGCCAACCACTTCAGCGCAGTCTTGTAAGGGCTATGACGTCATTGTAATCTGGTCAAAGTAGCCGAGATCCGTAGATTTTTCGTAACGTTGAAACTTCTGTTAAATCAGGAAATCGAAATGCCGAGAACTTGTTTTTTCGTTTGGCTTTAATGTGATTTGTTTGAAAAGAAAAAAAAAACTCGTCGAAGCTACTCAACGATTCAAGCTTTAACGATTTTTTTGTGGTAATTTTTAAAATGTAATTGTATTCAGATAAGAATTCATTGTTGGAACGAATGCATATAGAGTTGTAACAGAAAAATGAAGGAAAAAAACATAATGACATTCAATTATATTGACGTGGTACTAATGATTAATCATAAGAGCCAACGATTTCTTGAATCATGTTGATGCTTTTGCATCGACATTAAACTAGAAGCATATCGACAGACAATTTGAAAATTCCGTGCAAACCGACGGGGCAATATACGGAACTCAGCAACGCTGCATTCAGGTTTTCCTCTGACGTCACATGCCCCGACTGACGTCACTCGTACCTGCCGTTTCTCGGTCTCCTTTTAATGTGCTCTCGTCTCTCACTCTGGCTTATAGAAATCGGGTTGGTTCGTGTAGCCCCCGGAACCAGCAGCAGCAGCAGCACTATCACGATCTGCCATTCGGTTTCCTAGATAGTACCTACGTATATATGCATATATGTGTGTGTGTGTATATATAGAACTTTTACGATGCTGAAAGCACATGCCATAGGGTTGGAAGCGCGTTGGTGTTTGTATCAGATATTTGGAACGACGTATCGATCTTTCGTTCCCCTCTCGCAGGTTCCGTGCACTGTGTGGCTTGTCACCGAATGAAGTATAAAAATTACAAGGTACACAGTTCAAAGACTTGTAGTTTTCTCATATCCGCTGTAATATTGAAAGAAGAAAAAAAACTATATATTTAAAATTAGTTTTCTGCACGTGGCAGAACGGAAGAGAGCCAAAAGTTATCCACTCGAAGAAATCGACAGGTGCATCTTTCTGCCAATATGCTATGCTTGCGAATTCTTCGTACACCACCATCACCGGAACTCAATTTCCAACGGTCGTGTTCCAACGAGAGTATGAGTCGAGCTCTGTTGCTTCACTCGATTCCCATTATCGTTGCCGAAGCGAGGGTTGGAGGGTAAAAAAAAACGAACTAAAAAAAAAGTCTGTTGGTCATTGGCAAGGACGAGGAAAAGTTGGCAACGATGCAGTTCCGAATCCTAACCATTTAGGGACGAAGGTGGGATGAAGCGTACATGTGCAGCGTTGAAGGAACGATCATGGGTTAATCAGAGGCCGGTGGAAGGGAGGATGAGGAAGGAGGAAGGGGGGGGGTAGGTCTAGGGTTGAGCCGCAGAGGTGGAACAGAAAGAGAGAAAGAGAGAGTGAGAGGACTTGTGGTACGTCGACCCCCGGTGCTCATCTGTTGCTTCTTCGAAGTAGGCAAAGAAGAATATCCGATATTTTTGGGCTTGTTATAGTTTTGTTTGTTCTTTCAACTAAATTAAACAATGCCCGATATCGAAGAAGAGTAGGCGAACGTTTGCGACACGTGAGATAAAACTAGATGCTGGTTTTAGCACGGTGAATGGATAGAAGCTTGAGTGAGAGTTCCGATCATGAAGAGAAGCGTGCACGAGCAGGGCTAACGACCCGTAATGTAAGAGGGACTGACTGACTGGGTACAGAACTCTGGTTGGTGATGATCATGATGATGTGTATGTGTGTGTTCTAGCAGAGGCAAAACAGCTCGAGCGTGAGAGCAAAAGCAGCCAGCCGCGGTGAGCTTGAGCGATGAGATCGCCTGAGCGCCCACCGGGCCTCGATTGCAAACTCCGCTGTCCAATCTAGTCACTACGTGTGTATGATGAACGGACTAATGATTAGCATTCCATCGGCCCCATTGAATTCGCCCACAGTTGACAGCAGGTGAAAAATACTTTCCGGAGATGAAAATGAACTAGAAAATAGCTTGTTGATATTTATCGAATAAATTATGATCTTGTTGTATATTAAATAGATTATTGGCCAAGATTATCCAAGGACGCTCATAGAAATCGTGAAGTCTTCCGCTACATCCTCTTTTCCCCTCTTTTTGCCGTTGATTTTGTTGTTGTTGAAAAAAGATAATAATTTTCTTTCTTAGTCGGGTAACACTATTAAGATACAAAATTTTAAACACTTCAATTGTGTCTTTCCAAATAATTGTTATTGTGGGTTTCACTTTTGAGTTAATTTGAAAGTTTACTTTTTTTCTCAATATAAAAAGAGCTTTTCCCGTTGATTCTTCATTGCAGCTGTAACGTTATAACTATTTTAATAATTGATATCAGAAAATAAAACATAAGCAAGCTATTATGATCTTCCATAACTGCCTTTTATTTACTTATTATTACCAGATGAAATCAAGATAGAGATAAGACACTATCGTCACAAATTTTGAAGCGCATTCAATAGAATAGGCAACACTGATCACCGTACAAGGACATATTATGTACGGTTGCTTGTCTCTCTGATCGAAAAATAAATACTACTTTACATATGCATACGAGAGTAGATCTGGGTTCAGGTGTGTTCGATTAGTTACGAAATGAACATTCACGCTTGTTAAAAGCTGTAGTAAACGTGTGTGCTAAGAGAATTAAGGTTTATATATGGAAATGAATGAGAAGCACTGAATTGAAAGAAGATAGAGGAAAAGCTCTAGTGGTTTTTTCTGCACGCGCGTTCGAAAGGGAGGCAAGGAACATGGTGCTTTGAGGGGATTGAAGGGTGCGAGGACCGCAACGGCAACCTGTCACACGCTTCAACAATGGCGGTGCCGCGACGCCGGTATAGTTTGGGGGCAGGCCATCGGGCGTCGTGGCGACGCCACCGTCGTTCTCTCCTTCCCCCGCTGGCTATTCGTCGGCTTTCTATTCTGCGCTGCTGAACCACCCCCGTCGTCCGCTTGCGCCTCTCCACCACCACTACCACCACCACAGCCTATCCATTTTAAGCTCTCCTCTCGTCCATTGCTCCACCAGCATCGATGCTTTTCTCTCGCTCGCTCTTTCATCCACTTGACACTATTCCCTGGGTGTGGTCTGTGCGATTCTAGTTGAGGATTCCCTGTCGTCGTCCTTCTATCGTTGATCCCGTGATATTAGGAAAGTTTTCAACAATATATAGAAAATTTACGAGAAGGGTCGTGCAAAAAAAACGACGAAAAAAGAACGTCCTCATTTGCCACCGAAGACTGATTGATATCGGCGCAAGAAAGACTGAACTGGATGTCCGGGAACCGGTACTCAGGTGGCAAGAGTTCAACTCTTGTCTTATTTTTTTACTGCTAAAAGAGACAAGATTCTTCCAGACTGCTTTTTTTTTAGTGTGTTGTGCTCATCAATGATACTGTCACTAGTGTAAACCCATGGCTGATTTAGTTTTGCAGACAGGTATTCGTCAATAATCAAAGTGTTTCCATGCCCAGCAGGGTTGGCCAGAAACGTTTCGACTTTTAGTACAATGTATCTTGAACCATTATCTCGGTGAAATAGGATCAAGTTTCAATTTAATAAAGAATACCTCAGTGCTGTGTGTGTGTGTGTGTCATTGTGTGTCAGTCAGCAAATTTGTATTGGGGTGTGCGCGACAAAGTCACTCAAGAACGTTTAGCTGCTGCCCTGAGGGGTAGCTTGGATCGAAAAAGTGTAGCTGGCTGCATATCCCAGCTAGCTTTACATCACGAGTACATGTTGGAAAACAGTCGATGATGTCGTGACAGCGGGACTAAGGACGCACGGGTGTAAGTCTCGTTGCCATACCCGGTCTCGTGTCGCACCCTTATTTCTGACTTCTATCATATTTAAGCTGCTTCAGTTAATCGTATTTTAAAACGAATTGATCAAACAATTTTAATTATTCAACCGAAAGAATATTCCTGCAGCACCTGAAAAAATTTTGTAGGTTAACATGTGCAGACGTTAACTTACAGACGTGTGAACAAAAATGTTAGTGCGAAAGATTATTTGCGTAATAAAACTCAATCGTATGATCTTGATGCCTCATGAGTGCTCTCAAATGAAAAATGCCTTTGGGATGATAAACCAAATGCAATTAGATGCTTCTAAAAATTTTACGAATTTTCTGCCAGGTGCGCGTGCGCCAGGACAAATCCGGCTAGTACCTCGCCGGGAATATACTTGCATCCCTCTAGCTCACCCCTGACGGTTCCTCTCGGATTATTTCCTATGCCATTTTGTAACTGAAATATAAAAAGCCTATCATTCAGCCTAAAATCGAATATCCTGAAAATCGTGGAAAACTAGGATTTTGCAGTCCATCTTGACCTGCTTATTGTAATGTCGATCCTTAAATATTTCAGAAAGTCACCGGGCGTACGACCCGCAGAGCCAACAGGTAACCTTGTCCTGGCTTGCTTAATATCCATTGACCCTGGGTTCAAGATTGCCATTATTTATACCGTATTAAGGGTTGGATATTGACGAGCAATGAGTTTTAGAAGATTGATTAAATAATTGAAGTCTTGACTTTTGATTGTATCGTTCTGTACCAAAATTCTGACGAAACAATCCTCAATTCTTGTGATTCCAGAGGCGGCAACGATCGCGCTAAGAGGTGCAGACACTGGCGCGTGGGGCGGGCAGCTCAGCGTAGGCCTGAGACGCCAGGGAAAGAGGAACTATTGGAAGATAGAAGAGGAAGAGGTGACTTGGAGAGGGAAGAAGTGGCCGATTCAAATAAAGGATAGACCAAGAGTAAGTGGTGGATCGAACAAATTTCGAAGGAACAACGAAGACGGAGAGAAGAAAAAGGACGGAGCGAAGAAGGGACGAAGAGAGGAGGCGTGACGACGACGGGCACGACGAGGGACCAGCGTAACGATACTTCAGCCGCAAATAACTCAGTGTCGCTCGGGATTTTTAGTTTGAAAAAGAGTAAAGAAAAAAAAGGCTTATCACGTAGGAAAAGCCTGAGTGGTGTGGTAGAAGACAGCTTGAACACAAAGAAACAAACAGAGTAAAGAAAGATAAAGGATTCACACAGAGTAGGCTAAGAGATACACACTCAATAGGACATCATGAACGAACTCGAGAGCCTTCGCCAGGAGGCGGAATCACTCAAAAATTCCATTCGGGTGAGTCTTCCGATAAACTTTCAAGAGTTTCAACATTTTAGGATAAAACGGGGTTCTGCTGAAGAATCGATTCGATAACTCTCCGAGGAATCTTTGTTCAGGGCAAGACACAAGCTGGACTGTACTCGTCCAGGTTGACTTTGAGCATTACATCAGCTTGTTATGTCCTTAACAAGGAGTCCAAAATGGCGTTAGAGTTGAGGAAAGCAACACGTTGTGGGTGGTGGGAAAGGGAAACGAAAAGAGCAACAAGCGCCCGTGTCCTGCATTGTTTCAAAAGATAAAAGTCCGCGAGATACGTTGAACATGGGGAGGGGCCTGTGTGTGACGTGAGGCGGTTGAGGAAACGCGACTGCGACGTGTGTACGAGATACGTGTGCGCGCACACACACATACACACAAACACATGCATGCATGTCACTTGGCCGAAGTGCACTTGGCACTAACCTCGACCAATTCTCTATTCATCGCTCGAACGGTCGACCACCTTGGGAACAACAAGCATTCCCTTCCCCGGCCTCTGTTTTCATTCAGAAGTCTTTTACCTTGTCAAATGTCTTTCGGTCGTATTTTAAAACCGTGCCAAAAGAACGTTGGACTGGTAATTCCTTCCGATGCATCTAATTCCCTGTTTTTCTTGAGTGCTTCCAGTTTCAAGCTTCACGATAGTTAAACCCTTCACCTTTGCTCACCAGACTGTCGTTGTCCAAAGATTGTTCCAGTAAAAATCCGTCATCTTTCTTCATCTCAAGCACGGAATTGGTTGAAGTTGGATTGTTTGAAAGCTCAAAATCCCTCGAGAATTCCTTCAACCTTTTTACACTCATCTACAGTTCTCATCAAACCGCGTTGAACCATCCTTGGATTATTCCAGTCTCAATCTGCCACCTCATATTTCCTCATCGGACTGACAGTCCAATTGCAAATATCCCAAGGCGATATCACTGTATGAAGATCCCACCCAGGTCAACCCCGTGGAATGTCAGAAAAAATCCTTCACTTCTTGGCCAACTTTCCTCCTCAGCCAATCTCCAATTTGTTTCGAAATATTTTGTCTTCGCCTGGTGCATTTGAGGTCATACAAAACCCCAGGATATCTCATGTTCCATAATCCCAAATTCCTTCTCCTTTCAAACATATACTTAATTCCTTATTTCTGTTCCTCATCAGACAACCAAGAGTAGATATTTCAGTAATTATCCTTAAAAACTGTCCTACTTCCTTGATGCGTAATCAGGTCGGAGTTGAACGAAAGAAAATCAGGATGTTAATAGGAGGCGCTGAAGATTACGCGGAGCTATTTACGAGCTGGGGACTGAGAAATTCTTTATGGGACATGGTCATGTCATTCGGTCTTATATCAGTGGCACAGTTCTACGGACATTCTCAGCCGCACGGTAATGAGGAACTTGAAGGGAGGAGATTGAGGGTTGAAAGGGGCGAGAGGTGGAAAGGAGGGGAGGGGGGGAGGGTTAGGGAGAGCAGATTAGCACCGGCAAGGTGGTTCATGGTGGTGCGACGATGGCGGCGCTGCCTGTATAACAGTAGTGGTGGTAGTAGGGCGCGGCATAACCGTCGCTTCCCTGATCAATACGCGCCGCACCATCCCTCTCCATAATGCCACTTGCTCTTGCGTTCTCTCTTCCCTCTTTTGCTCTGACGCTTTTCCTTCTCTCGGGCGTTTGCGCGCGCGGATATCGCGCGCCATAACCACTTTTCTTCTCTTCTTCTTCTTCCTTCTACCACCTCCAACTCACCTCCTCCATCTACTACTGTCTTTATCCTTCTCCCTCTTACTACACACATCGACACTTGCCTTTACTCTCGCACGTACGTCACCGCGCGTACACGAGAGTATGACACACGCGTTATCAAACCGCGCGGCCGGCAAAACCACACGAGGAATACTTTAAAAAAAAAAAAAGAAAACTACTTTGATATTTTTCTGTTCGGAAGCCATATTGTCTGTTTTAAAAAATTCTAATAAAAAAAAATTACACTAATTCGTATGTTTTTTCATTAAAACTGTATTGAAATTTTTATTTTTTACTATACGGTTTTATTTGTAAAATTAAAATTTAGTATTACATTTACAACAAATGTATCTTAATTTACTTAAAACTTAAATACATTTGCTTAAATTTATTTAAATTCACGTAATTTAATCTAAATCCACTTAAATTTATCGATA
>JABMBV010064280.1:0-13388 GCA_018906735.1 Mesochorus sp. PSUC_FEM 10030011
AAGATTTATTATTTTACCACTTTTGTTAAAATTAACTTTTCAGAAAATAATTAATTTAATGAAATCGCACACTTATCCGTATGAATGCTCCGGGAAACAACTAATAATAATTGTTTTGAAATAGTAATAAAAATATGAAAATCGTGCACGTCTTTTATTCACGTATTACCGCAAAAATTTTGGAAATAATTGCCTTATTCATTGTAGAGATATTTAAATAAATTAAATGCTGAAACACTATTGGTAAAGGCGAAGATCTGTCAAAATCCTCAATAGTCATTATAATTTACATTTAGTCAATAGTCCTCAATAGTGCTCCAAGTGTCATTTTTTGAACAAACAAAAGATAGGAATCCAACAGATTATTGCACCTCACCTCCACTTACAATTATTAAAAAAAACTCCTTAAACTGGGAACATCATGGATTAATGATTGATTAATTTCGATTATGCTATTTAATTATTCGTTCTATATATAATGCAAATTATTCTTGACCAATATATATATAATAGACGTATAGTTGTGTAGCTATGTAAAGTCAGTAAATGCTCGTATCATCGTCACGTTCGTAGCAGCGTGATAATCGCGATTTACATATAACTACATATCTGTATAAAGTCAATGTTGAATCGGTATTACCGTACCGCTATTATCACCTTACTTTTCATTAATGAACAATGCAAATATATGATGGCAACAGACTAAGAGCATCTAATTTATTTTATTCCGATAAATCATATTGATCGTGAACAACTTTTTTTCTCATTCGAAATTGCTGCATTTATTATCAGTCAATGCTAATTTTTTTGGCACAATATGGGAAGATACCCCAGTAGTACTAGCGGGTGATATATATTTGTTTACGAAAAAATAATTTGTTTCTAATTTGAAAATCAAATATGTTTTTTTGGATAGAATTTTTTTGATATCGATAAATCTGTTTATTGTGACGAAAAAAGTTTCAATTATCGCTTGGATTATCATTTCCTAATTCACCTTGCACTACATCTATAATGTCGTTGATGATTGCGATCTCATCTAATCATGTAGTCGATTAGTTTACTTAGCATATGCGAGTACGTAACATTACTTTTGAAATCCATTTGACTCGTTTTTTTTTACGAAGTTCAAGAGCAACGATCTCTACAGAATGCCGAAGACTTGTTAGACTAGACTCGCCAAACGTACTTTTGGACTTTGAAGTTTGATGTCGTAAAAAAAAAATTTTTGATATAATTTTTTCCATCCAGAGTCAGTTATTTTAAGATTGCCAACCTATAATTAAACTCCACTGTTTTTATTCTGTTATTATTCGTAGATATTATGATACTTTTATTCGTTATCGTTGGACATATTTATTGAAAAAAATCAATCCAAATCGAGAATAATAATTAATACTAGCACATTTGTATACTATATATTTTTATTATGAACTTAAATAGCAATCTATTATTCAAATTATATCAATAATATTAGAGGCTTTCACGTTATTTCCAATAGTGCATAATTTTCATTTCAATTCAGTTTTGATCATACACTGTGTGAAGATTAAAAAAAAATTTAGATGGTGTCGGAAATGCTTAGAAATATCGAGGTTAAGACTCCGAAACACTTTTTGGGATATCCCTCTAACATTATACCAACAAGTAATGTCAATGTCCTATAGAGCTTTCATCGACGTTCAATGTATACCTGCAAGAACTATTATTAATTTTTCCTCATCGACTATTCATACATGCAATAACATACGTTTATCGGTAAAAAGTTTAAGGATTCCCAAAGACATATAATGACATGCAAATAGCATTCATTCGATAAATTATAAGATATTGCTACTCTCAACGTAAGAGAGCATCGTCAGGGATACCCGAGTAATCTGAGCTGTTACCACTAGTACGTTACACTGTTGCGTTAATCTACTGGAAATCCTATTGAAATTTGCATTCTTGTTCCGGAAAATTAACCTGTTTATTCATCATTGTGTTATTCACGATCATAACCCGCATGTATCAGCAAAAAATCCCCCGATTAATTACAGCAATTAATCACCACAGCTATAAAGGGCGAAACCCATGACGTTTTCATACGTATTCAGCCTATCAACAATGTAACTAATTAATAATATATTTAATAGGAATTTACAAATACAAGAAATCGATATGTTATGTCAATCAGATTTTTTATTTCCGTAAACGATAAACATAAAGTCTCATACTTAAAATCTTCAAATTCCAAGTTGCAAAAGAGATTTTAAACTTGAGCTCCAGAATCACAGCTTGCACATAGGACTTTTACTCACAAACATGAATGAAAAAATGAATTGATTGATGTACCGACTGTAGCATTTTTAAATTCATAAGCTATCGTAAAACCGCCAGTAACGAAGCTTTTTTTTTATCGTTATGATTTTATGATTAATGATTTTCGATATTGTATAATCCGCAATTTTATTAGTCTCATGTACGAAAACGTGATATGGTTGACGTTAGTGACCTGGGGGGTTTTAAACTTACTTCTACTTGACGTCAAACGAAATTTATTCGGATCAACGTAAATTGATTTCAATTTAATGTCACGAACTCAAATAAAAAAATTACGCGAATTGTAACTCGTGTTTCTTTTTCGAGATTTTCACTGCCACCACATACTTGTTGACCAGCTATCGTAGTAAATAAAATATACGTTTACCTTTATGGTGTGTTCATGTCTTAAGCTTTATGAAATAAGAGGAAATTTATTTCGATTCATACGCTGCTGGTCAACGAACTTTTCAAATTGAATATGCGGTTGAGATAAAATTATCGCATTGGACATGCAATTTTTATATCGTAATTTGAGAAGAGATTGCACTTCAGCTTGAAGGTGCTAATTTTGACCAGGCAGAAATCCTTTAGTATATGACCTTGTAAGTGCGTTTTTTTTTTTCAAAAGGGCTGTGCTGAAATGAGAATAAAGATTCTTTTAAGCCAGCATCATGCACATCCTGATTATTCGATGAGGTTACAGAAGTCGAATTTTATAATATATTTTCTTCAAGTTGGTAAAAGACGAGATGGTGCTGTTATAATTTATTTTGCACTTGGGTCGAAACCTTGTGGTGCTAAAGTCCATAATAAACTATACGATCGCAGAAAGCAAAATGTTATTCAATTCAAGTTCTTAATCCATCTATCGATCGATATCGTAATGATGGAAAAATTTCAAGAATAATTTTACCGAGCATATTATCTTGGAAATTAACAACAACACCTTAACTTTGACGTCAAATGTGTAAGAATACATAAATCATTCGTAAGCAAATGATTTCTTTTCTTTCATTCTCGCTAGGTTTTTTTTCGTGAAAATTAATTATCAAAGAGAAATAGATCGTCGGTGCGTCATGGTGATCAATCAATGAGATATTTATTTCAAAAAAGATAAAACAAAAACAATCCATTTTTTTGTTCTTGTTGAGACTCTTCTTTGGTATTTTGCCATTGCGTGGTCACAATTATAATATCTAATGATCATACAGCCAAGATTTTATGTGGAAAATTCTAGATCAGTTCCGTACATTATTTCGAGCTATTGTTCATAGTATTATTGATAAACAATGGTGGTTCAAATAAAAAAGAGATGATAGGAGGGGGATAACAATAAAAAAGCATTGCGACTGTACGTGGGAAGAGGCATCGCGGGTCGATCAGTCTTGCAGTATATTCGACGGACGTGACGTAGGCATTTGTGGCTAATGTGAATCTACACATATATATATTATTATCATCGTCATTGTTATTATTTTTGTGATTTTTTATTTTTTTCGAAATACTATATATCTTCAACACCCCGCTCTTCGATGCCTCTCGATAAATATTCTTTTTGTTTTAGCACTGGTATAATGAGCATATACATATAATATAAACGAGTAAGACAGTATTGAGACTTTGTATGTAATATATATGAATAGCATTTAACAAACTCGCGATTATGCATTCATTTTTTATAGTGACATATAGTAAGTGCATTTACGTTCATAAGATCGAAGAATATCGTTAACGGTTAATAGAGAGATCCCCGATAGATGATAATATGTTTGTGACGTGCTTTTGTTATTACTTGTCACTTATTGCGTAATATATGTATATATATAACATCGTCGATGCTACTTTGCATCGATATAATGCACTATTGATCGAGAGTGAGAGATGGAAAGAATTTAAAATTGGAAATTTATATTGACGCAAATGATACCTATAATGGGGCAAAACGTTCGAAGGCACTGGTAGAATGAACACAATAAGGTAATTAGATATTGACAGAATTTGTGAAAAAATATCTGCGTAGACTATCATACTTTTTTCAATGAAGAGTTTACAATTTGAGGGAGTAGGCACGAGGCAAATTGCGTCAATGCCACGCTGCAAAAAAAATAATCTTTTTAAATCGATTTAAAAATAACCGCGATCTCTCGGCCGCTAAACATGTTTGCGAATACCGTGAGATATAAAAACGTTGATGAATGCTGTATGCACGTGGAAGGTGAGAACACGACCAGAGAAAGTGATTAAAAGTAATAATTTAATCGTTATTTTTCTGCATTAATGTTTTTTACTCCGAGAAACTTCCGTGTTAAGTTGTTTGGGAAAAAAAAAACAGACAAGTGAAATAAAATTATCGACTCGCTGTCGCCTTTGACCTCGGTCAATCCGCCCGAGGCATATTAATGTTTCCGTTGTACATATGAAACACCTAATTTGACTTTGGGATAAGTTGTTTAAAAGCCGCACGAGCGGACGATCGTTTATCTCGATTATTTAC
Source organism: Mesochorus sp. PSUC_FEM 10030011 (assembly GCA_018906735.1). Classification (NCBI taxonomy): domain Eukaryota; kingdom Metazoa; phylum Arthropoda; class Insecta; order Hymenoptera; family Ichneumonidae; genus Mesochorus; species Mesochorus sp. PSUC_FEM 10030011. The sequence goes on from JABMBV010064280.1 coordinate 4,799, forward strand.
ATTAAACCTGATTCGTACCTCGACGCAGTTTGGAGAATGAATTTTTGACGTCATTGTGATTTTTCAACGTCATCGCATCGAAATATCTTCCAAATAAAATAATCGATGCAATAGTAAGAAACACGTCCTCGTAAAGAATATTTTATATATTTTTTTAACAATTCTTCTATTCATTTAAAGTGCGTTAACTTTTTGCTATAAAAACGCTGATCGTTTTATCGTTTCTATTGCTACTTAAATAGCTTATATACAAAGTAGTATTCAAATATCAAGAATGCATACACGATAGACCGAAACATATATTATACATTAGATTTCAAATTCAAGAGTCACTTCGTCATACTTCGAAATGTTGGCAATTTTTAAACGGCTACATTTCAATTGAAAATAATCAGAAAAATATATTAAAAAAAAAACGAAAATTTGTTTTTTTTTTACTTTTCATTTCAGGTTTCGTGTGCATAGAATCCTTAACTCGACACCTTATGAAGTAAGATTTAGTACAATACTCGATGGAAAAACTTCTTTTGATGTCATTGCTATTATTACATTATGAATCCAAAGCGAGTGTCGCACACTCGTCCGAAAATGTTTTCCTTTCGAGTTTGATTTTTCGGAGACGTCTTGTCTTGTCTTGTAATAGCCCACTCGAGTAGGCAATCCACCATACACGAGTGTATCAAGGCGAGCGAAATGCAATCCTCGGGCGTCAAACTCACCTTTAGTTATGTCTTGTATCTATACGTAACATTTCAACACAACATTCTTAAAGAGTTTTTGAGGCACATTATAATTAATAGTAAAATTTTGAAAATTTTCCAGAAAAATTGTGCAAGAATGATCAACAACCCTATTTTTTTTCAAAATTATCACCTGATTAGTTTGTAGGGAAAAAAATATTACAAATTTAAATATCGGATAACCTCGTTCACGTAAAGAAATTGTTTATAAATATAAAATTAACTTTCATCTAATATAGAAGTAACTCGATGATTTTCCGATACTTTGAGATTTATTATTTTATCGCTTTTATTAAAATTAACTTTTCAGGAAATTGTTAATTTAACGAAATCGAACGCATACTAATGTGAGTGCTCCAGAAAATAATTGATAAATTTTTTGAAATAGTGATAAAAATATGAAAATTGCACATGTCTTACACACATTATTTATCTATTACGTGTCATTTTTCGTTTATTTTTTTTTGTGTCATTTTTTGAATAAACAAAAATAAAAACACAATAAACTCCCCTGCACCTTCCTTTACAAACACTTAAGAAACTCTTAATAAATGAATGTTCATCAATAGTTCATCCAGTAGTTCTTTATTGTCCCTCGTAAATTCGTCGTAAAAAAATTATAGTTTATATTGTGAACATTTATGTCATGTTCTTTTTAAAACTATTCAACTTTTATTGCATAAACTGAACAAACAATATTTGTAATACCATAATTTTCTAAATGTTTTTTAAGTAGAGCACTTACCCTGCTGTTGTTCGTAATTATCATTTATTTTTATCACTTGTCATTTGAACAAACTTTTTTTTTTAATGTTGACACATAGATTTATCACTGCAAAGAAATTTAAAAAACTACAATTATATACACTGATGCACAAATGCTAACGAAAAAATAATAAAATAGCACATAAAATAATTAGCTGAAACAAAACATGATCACATACGTTTTTACTTGGATTTTAATCGTGAATATTCTTTTTTTCAGTGTGTACTGATCGACATATATTTTTTACCGATGAGAAATTTGATCTCTCGTAGCAGAACGTTTCACATCAACTTCACAAGTCCATCAGCCAAATATAGCTTCTACATCAAATATATAATACATGCTAGTTTTTGAATTCTTTGTCCTTGATGAGATTAGATAAGAAAATCGCCCTCCCCCTCTTCCCATCCCAACTACAATGACGAGACTATCAACGAATGAATTCAAATACAAATTTCTGTAAATTTTGCGTAGGAATTTGGGACTTGAGAATTTTTTTCCCATAAAACCTGTTAACAACGCGATTGAATAAAATCATACAATGTTTATTGCTGAACTGTGCATTTGCTTCGAATGCAAATCCAATGTGTCCTGTCATTATCACCTGTCCTGACTTTTTCAATGGCTTTAAAGACGTACCAATGTTCAAACGTGAGAAAATTTGCCCATAATTTGATACTATTCTGCTAATGAATAATAAAACAATAAAATGTATGGCTCCAAATTCCACTCGACCAAAAAAAAAATGCGAAGAGCACTCTCTTCGTCGTTTCTCTTTATCTTTTTCTTATCATTTTTCGCAGTCGTCAAGTGCAAAAAAAAACTACATTCATGCGTGTCGACATATAAATATCCAAACACATGAGAGTTAAAAATTTAGGATTCAAAGATGTAAAGCAAGAGAAATCGTGTTTTTTCAAAATTATTAATGTTCATAAGCCAAGAAGTGTCATTGTGAACCTTCGTTTTTTATTTACAATCATCTAAATCATATACAATGAGAAAAAATCGTGTTGAGATTACAGTCCACAGTCCATTTTTTAATTTTCCTGTTTCTTTTATTTCTTGTATAGCAAAAGGGACAATAAAATTATTTTTTAAAGTTATTAAACGAAAATATTATTTTGTTAAAAAATATTTTTTAATGTAATCGCTACATGACAAAAAAATCATTCCAATTTATATTTTAATGCAGTCTACATAAAACTGATACTTGTTAACAAAAAAAATCATTGATTTTAATTCAAATCTACCATCAAATCTCATAAAAACAATCAAATCGACCATCGTTTTTCTTTTCAAGAGATTTTGGATGGTTGAAAAGACACCGCGTTTTAAAAAACCTAATGATAATTTCTTTTTAAAGAATTTAACAGCGAGTATTGAATTTAAAATATTTAGGTAAAGGTTATAAACTTGTTTAATGATAAAATAAAGTAATTATTATGTTTGTCATAATAAAATAACTTTAACTAACTGTGATAAATTATGAGTTTCTTTTTTTCTAATTTGTTCAAATAATTGTTTATATACATATATGCAAAAAAAAATCAATTAAATTTGTTCGTTTCAAGTATTTTTTCCATATTTTCCTCTTCTCTCGTAAAATTACGTAGAAAAATTGTAATCTTTGAAAATTAATAACTTTTTAATCACATGGAGAATTTGATTGAAATTGTACAAAGAAATTTTCAAAAATATTTAAAATACAATATCGATTTTTTAATAATATGGTTTTATTTTGTAAAACCATCCAGAACCTCTTTAAGTTTTTAAAAATTTTATTTGTGCATTTAACTCTCTTGAGACTCAATGAATTAAGAACTACAAGCCTTCAATTATGGATTCAAACAATACGAGGCTGAATAAATAATAGTTGAGGCAAAAAAAACACGCCAAACGCTATTACCAGTACATTTTCTTTTGAATTTTTTGATATTTTTTAAGTCATGCTTTATTGTGTTAGTCCACGAAAATTAATGGCGCACAAAACGCGGCAATCGATCATATTTGACATTCTTTGATGACCGTAAATAACCATTCATATTTTCATATATCAATCATACTATATCATTGCGTACTATATGTATACCGATTATTACCCACCAAGAGCGATGTCGATTTTTTTTCTCATAAAAACATTAGAATAAAATTTTTTATGGTTTAATACGTTTAAATTAAAATTAAATTTTTTATATATCGCGGTCGAGTCTCAAAACATATTGAAATCCGTGATATTACAAAAGTATTGGAATTTGACATTTGGGCGAAGCTTAACCAATATGGCTGCTTACACATTACAGCAAAATAGGAAAAAGCCTTGAGAGACTCGGTTTTATATTTTTTCTGTGATAAGTTTAATAACCATTTTCAATTGAGTTGATGAAAAAGAAATTTCAAAGAGTGTTGAAGAGACTAAAAAATTTTTGAGTGCCAATTACATTACAAAAAGTTAACTTGACCAATTACTGTATGAAGACGTCAAACTTGAAAGGAGACTCTCATGAAAATAAGGAAAATTTTTTTTACTAATATTTTTTACTTTGTTTACTAATATCGCCAAATTATTATAAATCATAAAACCTCCTTTGATGAATTTTGATTTTTTAACATTTCATGAGCATATTATAACAAAAAAATGGGTCAAATCGAATAAAAACTATTTTTAAATTGCAAAAAAAATGGTTTAGAAATAGGTGGACTTGCACAATCTTTTACGACACAAACAATTCTGTATTTTTATTTTGCACGCAATTCAAATATCATACGAGAAAATATGCTCAGCAATTCACTAACGCAAATTATTGTGAAACTATAATTACGATTGAGATTACTCTTGATAAAGAAAATCAAGTGCCGTCATCTATAAGTGATTAAATTCATAAAATCTGAAACAAGATTTACGAACCTTGATTTTGCTTATGGCGTGTATGCTTTGCGAATCGAAAAAATTTACAGAATCCATTACCGAGCTATTCTTTTGTTCTATCGTGTCGAAAAAAAAGCTTATAATGAAATATCTCCCATTTTCAAAACCTTACAGACTGCGGATAATCATAATCTATAATGGCAGTTTAGCGAGCACGATACAAAAGTCACGTGTATGTGTGTAAGACGGTGATGACAGTAGATTTTATATTTAATTAATTTTTTTTCTTTAATTTTCTAATATAATTTACGAATTATTAATTTTGTTTTTCAAGCGTTCAACTGTGATTATCGTTGTTGAAACTCCATCGTACTATTAACGCACGAAAATCTCTTCGTATAATTTAAACTCCGTTTTTTCGTTTCTTTATTCATCATTATCATTATTCTTTCGCTGCAATTCTCCCCCGATTATGTACAAAAATATAATGAGAATCAATATAATCATTACAGAGTTTAACATTAGGTACGTGACGATGCGTGTGTTTCTATAATTTTTTTTGTTTCTCTCTTCACCTCGTTTAGTCGCTCCTCGTGGAATATGGCATCTCAAGAATCATTTCTTTTTTTCATGGCATACAGCGGGAAAAGTGGAAAATACGAGGGAAAGAAAAAGTCGGAAATGCCTTCAACCTTGAAAATGTACTTTCGACGACAGTATTGTTGCTTCGATCACTTTTTTATCTTTTGTTTTTATTAGTGGATAATCCACTCTCGCATCGATCGATCGTCAAACATATATTTACATCATAAATCGATATGGGCTTCTTGTCATGGATATTTTTTTTTTTTTTTAGATTTACGGAAAACCGGTTTTTTCGCCAATCTCGAAATGCGATATAAAATATTCACCCAGAATTAAGCTGGTGAGGGGGAGAAAGAAAAAAGAGAGAGAGCGAGCTAGTCGACGAAATTAATTAATAAACGAGTGTTTTCAAAATATTAAATGTGCAGCTTTTACAGTAAAAATTCTACTATTGTTGGACGTGACAATTTTTTTTTTCTTCATAAAAAGAAATTGTTGCTTCGTTGATCGCAGTCTTATTATTGCCATTATCTGGACAGTTCTTCGTTTATTTATTTTATTTTTTTCATTTACTTTTGAAAATTATCATAGAATGAAAACAGAGAATGAAAAAAAAAAAACATACGAATAGCAACGCGAACCTCTGCTTTTATTTGGAAAATATTACGTACATTTTATTTGTCGAGATGAGAGAAAGAGCAAGAGAGGTAAGATTTCTTTGAAAATACAACAAAATACAACATTTTATATTATCGTTGTAAATTGTACAAGATTTTCTCCAGTTTCATCACATCGTAAAGTTTTCGCTAAATCGTAACGAGTGGTAAAAAAATTTCTCTGAAAACATTAAATATGAAAAAAATGATTTTTCTTACTATATGACAATTTTCCATATGACACTGCGGAATCATTTACAACTTGTCCTTAAAGAAACTACAGGCGAATGTGTGCGCACGGAAATGTGACGAAAAAAAATGAAAACGTGACTACGACACGAAACAATTTTGTGGCCAAACTTTGTTGACAATCGATCGAGGCTCAAACGTATTAAGAAAAATTACCCACAGTTTGATAGTAACGGCAACAACAATAACAACAATAACAAGAACAACAACAACAACAACAACAACAACAACAACAACAACAACAACAACATCAACAACGGAGGCGACGACAAGACAAAATAACAACTACGAGAACAACAAGGTTTGTCACGGTTAAAATGGCACTGCGAAGCAATTTCAATTGAAACAAAGTAACTTTTATTATTTTCAGCTGAATGAAAAAAAAAAGGTTTTGAGTATAAGAAAAAAAAGTAAACTTTATAATGAGTCACCGAGAGTCACGTATCTCTGTGGCGAATTTTAATGTTGAATGAAGAGGAAAAAAAAGATGGTGACATCGTGTGTGACCTCTCTCTGTCTCTTTCACTCGGTTGGGCACTTATACGCAGATAAAAAGAAATTAAAGACAGTAAAAAATGTGAACAGTTATAAAATCTCGACATCATACTCGTAACACAAATAGCCACACACACACACACACACATTCACACACGCACGCTCCTTCCCTAACTCACTTTCACTTAATAGAAAAATCAATAACAAACGTTATTACCTACATTTTGCTATTTATTTCTAACGTACAGTGAGCCCGGATGATCCACTCGCTCGCTTGTATTGCAGTCGTCGCGAATTGAAAGTCGCGACGGGGATTGGAAAACAAAAATCTCATCTGATTGGTCCCATCGCGTTATGTGGGGAAATTAACAAAAAAAAAAAATAAATTGAAAATTTCAAAATACCCGATTCGAATTTTAATAGTCGTAAAAGCTCAAACTCGATCACCGATTCACGTTTAACTCCATTTCGATCCTCTGTTTTGAAGCACGCAAGCGAGATAGTACTAAGAAAAACAAAGGAGGGGAGAATTGGATCTTGGACGAATCGATAAAGGCGCGAGTTTTTACGATCGAACATCAAAATTAATTCATTCCTCTCTGTCTCTTTCTCTCTTTACAAGAGCAACGAAGGCGAACATTGGCATTTCGCTTTGTGAAGGACAAGTCAACATAAAAATATCGTAGACACGATACAACTCCGTCTCTTTTGTCATGAACTTTTTTTTCAAACTTTATTTTATTTATCTTTTGTTTTGTCTCTTCTCGATACCCCCACACTCTCTCTCTCTCTCTCTCTCTCTTTATCTTTCTCCCACGATCGAAGAACGATGAGTTTAATTTTTATTCTCGCGATGGTGTATCCTGAGACGCTGAGAACACGAAATCTCGACGCTTGTCGTGTATCTCAGTTATCAAAATATCATACGCATAGCTGACTCGCAGGGCATTCGCGAGAACGCGAAGCTTTGAACACAGTCGGGGCAATAGAGTGATTGAAACAACCGAAAGAAAACGGGTTAAACTGTGGAGGGGGAGGGAAAGATAGGGGGGGGGGAAGAAAAATTTGTGTTGAAGCGAATTCGAACCGCTCGCCCCTCCAATCACACGACTGTTGCCTGTGTAACACTTATCTAAATGGTATAAATACTCTTTTCAAAGGACTTCATTACGTCATATATATATATATGTATATATATATCGTACACACACATGCACTCGCAATATTTCTTTCACAAAATTTTTCAATAGTGCGCACACACACAAACATACTAGGTTTCAATTGTCTTCTTCGTTATCTTTTCTTTTTTTTTTCTCTCTTGTGACAAGGGGTTGAGGGTCGAGGAAAAAATGACGAATCTAAAGTATACATATTTTCAGAGTTGGCCTTTGCGCTTTGACGCGTGTCTGTGTGTGCGTGCGACATTGCCAAGGAACTTCCTGGGCACAGCGTAATTTCTTTTTTTTTTCTATTTTTCTCATACGACATACATTTTTCTCACTCACTCTCACTCTCTCTCTTTCTCTCACACACACACACACTTTCTCTCTCTCTCTTTTTCTCTCTGATCCTCTCTTACAATGTACTATTTGTAAACGCTTAGTTTATTTTCTTCATGCACAGGATTTTAACGCTTCATCGCTATCTCAGTTTCTCACTCTCGCGCGCTCTATTTTATTTTTCCTTTCGATATTTCATTTAAGCTAATTTCTTCTCCGTATTATTATTGGCTACGTAACCGTTGTTTGTACCATTGCTGTAACAACTGTTGTACTCCTTGTTGTATATCGTCGCGTACGAAGAAACACCATTTTGTCTCGTTTTCGTGGTGTCATTGTTATCGTCCAGCACCGGCATACACGCACCACCACCCCCACTACTGCCGTTCTCATGACTACGACGGCCCGCTGAATTTTTCGCATCACCCGACGAATATTTCGTCTTGTAAAAATCGGAAAACAAACCAAGGAACAATACACCGTGGAGACCGATCCAGATCATGAAACTTCGAGGATAGTCGCACTCGGTGAAGAGCAGCTGGAACTGGTGGCTCATTATCATGACGAATTGAATCTGAAATTGAGATATAATTTTAGGCTTTTCTCTTATTTTATATTTTAAATTTTAGGTTTTCAACTCCATTTTCAACTTCGTTTTAACTTCATTTTCTTCTTCACTAATATTTTTAAGAAATTGACAAATTACCTTAATTCTTATTACAATATGTTCT
>JABMBV010064391.1:0-13382 GCA_018906735.1 Mesochorus sp. PSUC_FEM 10030011
TATATATATATACAACATTTTATGAATAAAGTGAGAAAGAATAAAGAATAGAAAAAGTTTGATAAAAACCAACCTCTTTTATGGAAGCGACTTGGGTGCTCGCGGAATTTTTCGATTTTAATATACCAATGATGAAAGGTAGAGGAGCTTGGAGAATCTCCGAGAGTCCAGGAATATCGGGCAATACTGGAATAAAGGTGAAGGACCAGATGAAGGGATATAGCAAGCTCTGGAGGGCCTCGACGCACGAGGACAATTTGCTCAATGTGTTGGACAGGAGAACGATTTTACGCTCGAGTAGCAAGCTTCCAAAAAGTTCGATGAGGAGATTGTTGTTGATCGATTCGAACAATTGGCTCATGTCTCTTTCATCGAGTCTCGGATCGCTCGAACGTATTATCGCCTTTTCCAGTGAACCGTCTTCGGTTTTATAAACGAGATTATTTTTTTCGTTGACCTCTTTGGTGGATAGGCTCGAGCTCGCTCCGCCAAACAATGTTGAGATAATCAAACTACTGGTGCTCAACTTGGGATTTTCGTACGATAAGCACAAATGATCGTTAAGAGTAATGCGCAATTTTTGGCCGGGCTTTGGCATCGGATTATTGTACAATTGCTCGATAAATCTTGTTTGTTCTCTGTCCGGCCTCGACTCGAGCTCCAACAACACTTTCTGGTAGAATCCACTCGCCCGGTGTCTCGTTATGAGACAATAGGCCAGCGGCAATATCGGACCCTCCTTCGATCGGATTCGACAGCAATAACCGTAACGCCGTTCGCCTTTCTCGTTCATCAGTGACAGAGAATAAAACTGATGTTGACTCGTGTAATTTGATTGTTCGGCCCAATCGATCGCGTCCGGAAAACAAAAGTTTTCTATCCAAGCCGGTGTCGGAGCCTGAAATCGTCCTCTCTCTTTCTTATTCATGCTCTCATACGTAATCTACTCGATTAATTATTTTCATTCGTTAAAATATTCGACTTACGTCTGCAGGATATTTGTACTTGATGTACGGCTTTCGTGTGCTCAGATCCAATTCGACCAGAAGACAAACCTCGAACAATCCCAGTTTATTCGCGACGATTCCAGTCTCTCGCCTCTCCGAGTACTTTAACGAAACGCGTCGAACGTCATTTTTACGTTTTGCCGTCAAAGTTCGATGCAATTCGTCTTTGCTCGCCTTGCTCGTACTTTCTTGATTTTTAAACAATCGCAGTTTCTCGTTGAACGGTGTTGTAAGCTCGTCGCTTATCGAAGCTATTGAATCCGTATCCGATGAAGCGTTCGAGTCGATCTCGTTCGCACAGGCCATTGCCAATTTACCGTAAGCCCGATTAAAGTATTCTTCAAACTAAACAACAAAATAATAGTCAGTTTCAACGTTTTACATACAATATTATTAATTTTTTTTTATAGTTAACTCGAGAAAAATTTCAAATAGTAACAATACATGTATATACGTGTCTTACGAATAATAAATTGAAAAAATATTGCAACAATTATACTAGAAGAGGAAGAATAAAAACTCTGAAAAGTCACGACGCAGGATTTCTCGCGTCTCTCACCGTTTCCGTTCTCTCTCTCTCTCTCTCCTCTTCTTCCTCTTTCTCTAGATATATATTTTTCACACGCACACGATTCAGATGGTCCGTTACTGGCGATAAAGCATTTTTTTAAATCTAGTACAAAGCGATCGAGTTTATTGCTACGTTAATTCTGTTTTTTTTTTACCAAGGAAAAATAATAATAATAGCTGGACGTTTGGCGTTCTGTCTGACGCACGCTTGCTCATGAGATATACTGCGAATAATTTTCGATAGCAAACGATAGCATCGTCGAGAACCTTGAGATTGACTCCCACTACAGAAGCACCTTTTTGTTCCCCTCTAACGTCTTAGTTTTTCCCCACTTGTCATATTTTCACCGATTGGAGCTTCGTGCTTCAACTACCGTCGATAATTTCTATTGGTCACCATCCAACTTTTGTTATTATTTTTATCGATACACTATTATTTCATTTGAATAATTTTATTTCTTCTTCTTTTTCAGCACAATATTCTTTTTTCCCTCTCGAGCTAGGCTAAACGGACCAGTAAATGGAGGCTTGGTCAAGTTAACAGAATACTTATCGAAATTAAACATTTTTTTAGCGCCTCGATTATGTTCTTATTTTGTATTAATTTTGTACAAATTTCCAAAAGTGCTTTGCTAAATTGACCAAGCCGTAAATAGACAGGAACCAATAAATTGATAAATGTAGGAATATTTAAAAAAAGAGACTAAAATTCGTGAAAAAAATCATAGATTGTATTAGGATCGTCTTTAATAGTTTGTGTATGATCTGACTTCAGGAAAAATATTAATAATTTATAGTAAAACTTGTAGTACGTGGAGTAAAAAAAAGTCGGTTCTCTTGTGGCGTAAATAGGCGTAAATTAATGTATAAAACGATTTTTTTTTCAATGTAAATGTAAAAATACGGTTATTCAGTCATTTCGTCTATTTATTAGCATATCACAAATTTCAATTTTATTTTATTTTATCTCGCCAATGCTTTTTACTTTGACGAACTGAAATATTTTTTTTTCGTATTTTCTGTATGGTTTATCCTATTCACGAAAGAATATTTGAAATGTTTTTAAATGCCAATGGATAACCGTCTCACCATAATTTTTTCGGTTATTTCCAGTTCCGTTGTTCCACAGTTACGATCTTCAAAACAGCGGTAAAGATTTCTCGTTGTCGGAATGTTACGCTGAGTCTTCCAATTTCCGAAATCATTCTTAGTAACGTTGTTGTTGTTGTTCTCGGAGATGAGGGGTTCTATCGATGTGGACTGTAACGAGATATTCGTATATTTATGTTTTTGTCTATCCGCCAAAAGTTGTCTATCATACAATCAGGATACAATGCGATGAATAAAATTCGCTCGATATTCAAAATACGAACTTACTATACCCCAGAGCATGTCTCTTCTGTTGGGAAACAATGATTAATTTTCAATGCAATCGCGTTTAGACCAATTGTTTTTTTTTTTTCAATTATCAAATAACATGAATGAAACAATGGAACAAGCGAAAAGAAAAGTTTAAACGATGAAGGCACGAGTGCGATCGCGTTTGCCTTCATCGTCGTACTGTCGTTAGGTATCACCTGGGTCAATAAAACACGGTATAGACGAACGTCGTATACATGTACATGCACATTCAACAAAAACGTATAGTACCCACGGCAACGAATTGTTATTCGATCGAACGCTCTGAAAGCGCTTGAAATGTTTCTTCTTTTTTTTTTTAAAGCAGGATAACACCATGAAAATTAAAAAAAAAACGAATTTTTTTGCTTAAAATATTCTTTGTAGTATGTAGAATTGAAAACAATTTTTTATGATGATAACTGAAATTTTTTTCTAATGTTACAAACCGAATATGAGTAGACATTTCTTCAATGCTGGAAACAATGTTTTTCAAACCTGTGTGTCAAATTACTTATTTAATTTTCATTGGATAGATTCACTTTTTTTAAATTCAATTACCGCCATTTGCTTTTAAATCAAAATTTCGAAAAAAGCCCCACGTGCAGACCTAAAATATGTTACTCTTAATGAGAAGAAATTTTTATTTTTGTTCTAAGAACCACCTACAAAGTGATTTTTGACACGCAGACCGAAAGTGCATCTCAAAAGCCTTATATCGTAGTGCCACTTACAAAAGGTTATTTTTAAGTTTTTCAACACTAACATTTTTTTATGAATTTTTTTGTGCAAAAAATGCATTAAAAATTACGGATTAAGGTGGTATCTTGCCTTAATGATATTGATGTACAAATATTAATTGTTAAATTGACTATTTAAATTTGGAAAGCAAAAAAAGTTGAAAATTAACATGAAAATAAGAGCATAAATAATTTTCTTAGCGAATAAAATTCTCTGATGAATCTTTTCGATCGCTTGTTCGTTAGTCAATATGCTCAATAATCTTCGAGCAGAATTTTCCTCTAGAAATTGATGTGGAACTGGATGATCGAATAACAAAGAGAAAGAGAAACGATAACAATAATATATAATTCGCACCCTCGTCGACAATGGATACAAAATTACTTTGTTGTTGTTTCAACGATCTCTGCTATTATTAGATTGCGAGAAACGTTTCAAAAGTACGAGGGAAAAAAGAGGGAGAGATAGACTCGAAGTAAGAACTTTCTCACGTTTTAACGTAATTGAGATTAATCTCCTCGAGTCTCGTGCCGTTAGTTTGTACAAACGGTCTACTGTTGTAAAAGTACAGCGTCAAGACGCTACGTGAGAAATGCTGTGAGAACCACGAAACCCTTTTCCTACCGCAGCCGTTTATGAAAATAAAAGAAAAAGAAAAAAGAAAAAAAACTATTGGATCGAAAAAGTCGAGCGTCGATTCGAAATTGACATTAAAGTTGGAAGAGGAATTGGCAATTAAACGCGTGAGTTGGTAAATCGTGCATGCAATGTGACTTGCGGGATATTATCCTGTGCGTGACTGGAATCACTGTACAAATTCACGTGACGTGATTCAAACGGTATTGCAAATTATTCACTAAGCTGTAATCGTAACCACGAAATTGCTGGACAATAGTACTTTTTCCCTATGATTTAATAAATAAATCTTTTATCTTCGTCTCTCCGTCTGTTCTCTCGGACATATACAGCAATTGTAAAGCAATTTGCTCCTATTCTCTCGACTTGCGAGGATCCTCTGGGATAAATTTTACGATTAATTATTGTTAGATCGTTTAAGGAGGATCTATTGTTTCTAACGTAACAATTATTTTTCAACTTTAAAATTTTGTAAATAGAAAGTTCAATACGGTATTGAATTTGTAGCAAAATTTCCCGATTATTCATTAACTAAAAATGGAGATATTTATTATTGAAATACATAATTTTTCAAAACGTTGTAATAAGAGCCCACGTTAAAAATGTAATTTTAAACAATCAATATCTTGATTACTTGAGGATAAAACTTTCTCAAATTTTGTACATATTGCAAAGTAATATTCAAGGCAATTCACGCTGATTTTTCATAAATTATCTTGATAAAATTAATTAATTTATTGATTGCTTTATACATATATTATACTTAAAAACATGCAATTTAAAAAAATCTTTGTTTTATCAAAATTAATGTTGTTTGGGATGAATTTGAAAAAAAAAAAACTGAAAACGGTTTTTTCCATTTTTACCAGATTGAATCTTCATTGTTTTCCAAAAATTTGGTTGTTTGAAATAAAAAAAACGGTTGGTTAGATTAATTTGTAACTTTGCTCGGTTTTAGACGGTATATTGAGCTATAAAAGTCACGCTTAACATTACTCTTTTCATGAATATTTTCAAAAAAATTGCAAATTACGTGCTTTTTCCTGTTTTTTCAAATTCGTTTCAAGAATGGAAAAAAAATTCCACCTAAAAATCTCGGTTGGTTTTTATAGGATATTTATTCCAGTTTTCAAAATACTCCTTTTATGCTCTGTGCGATTACTGATTGCTGAGATATGGGTAGTTGAAGACAAAAGGATATTTTTTTCATTCAAAGTCTGATATTTCGACGAAGAATCGTCGTAGAAAATAAAAGTAAAAAATAAAATTCGAGCTGAAAATAAATAAGCCATCTGATTTACGCATTGCCTTAGCCGAAAAAAAAACTTTCCAAAGTCCGCAAACGTGAAAAAAACGCATAAAATTTCGAAAATTTTTTTGTTGCTTTTCATTAAGATTGCAAATAAAACCGTTAGAAATAGAAAAATACACATACAAATTTTTAGATCTAGAGACTTCAAACTTTAATTTGGTTTGTTTATTTTTAATTTCTATACGCCGATTTTTCACTGAAATTAAACCTTTTAAAAAGCACCTAAAAATTTCGGATTATTTTAACTCTTGAATTTTATTCCCTAATACATTATAATTTATTCGACAGAACGTACTTAAAAAAATTAAAAGAAACGGGATAGAGAACTGACCATGTAGTGTAATTCCGGCTTTTCCGTAATGTCATGACTAGGCGTGGCGAGGCTCTGCGACGAATCGGCTCGCCTCTGACTTTCGTCGTTGCAATTATCCAAATTTATTTTGTTCAGTAAGCATCTGGAGAAATAATTGTGTGATTCGGGCGCTAGGGTCGTATAGCCGGTGATGTCAGTGCCAGAATTTTTGTCATTTGCAAATGGTTCGGCGTAAATGGGCTCCTTGCTGTCTAGTCGTTTATAGCCATCGAAGGATGAAAATTCAGTGGAAAGTTTGTTGGTCGTAGTAGAAGCAGCAGCAGGGCTGTTCGTCATGTCGCCATAAAACTTTGAATTTCCCACATACATTTTAGAGATCGAATTATTATTAGACGAATTCGTGTCGTCGACTCGGTTCGAAGTTACACAATTTAGGGAGGGCAAGCAGTCAAAGGCCGAATGTTTACGATTAATTTTTGAAACATGATCAGTGTGCCTCATCTCTTTGCTCGGTATAATGACTTTCGGTCCGAGGGCCTTTTGATGTTGGGTCAGGACCTGCTCGAGTTTCTCGAGCATCTTTTCCGAGTCTCTTGCTTCTCTCTTGGTAGCGGTTCCCTCGTCCCTCGTCTCGTTACGACACGACAGGTTGGGACTAGGGTGGGCAAACGTTCTCGGAGGTTTTTTTGGCGGCGGACCCGGTGGCAAAGGGGCCTTGAGTGCGGCTTTTAGTCTATCGTTCTCGCTTGACTCGAAAATTTCCTCGGAATAAACTTCTTTCTCGTCTTCTTCTTCCTTTTTCTTTTCCTCTTCCTCTTCCTCTTTCTCCCTTTCCTCCTCCTTCTTCTCTTCCTCCTTCATCTTCCTCATCGCTTGATCATTCCTCGCCTCGGTTTTCTTGACTTTCGTGTACTCAACGCCGTTTTTAAAAAAATGTTCGAGCTCCGGATGCTGTTGCTTCTGTCTCGTCGGATTATCGAGATAACCTTCATGTTCATAATAAATCGGCGAAATGTTCTTTTGCCGAGATATGACCGTTGTTCTGACGTGATTATCTCCGTTCTGGGTATCCCTTGAGTCGTTACAGCCGTTGATGCTCCCCGAGTGATCTGTTTCCTCCTCCTTCTCCGTATCCTGTAATTTTGCCTTCACATCCCTGATTTTTCCGTTCTCGGGCTTCTCCTCAAACATCTTGACATTCTGATCGACGATCGAGACCAATCGCTCTCGCGTCGGCGACTGGAGATTCTTCATCCGCGACAATCCCCTGAACGCGGGCGTCCTCTTGATATTCTTGCCGGAATTCGAGAGCTGATGTGAAACGTCCAGTTTTAGACTCTTTTTGTTCTTGACCGGCGATGCGTTCAGAAACTTTTGCGAAGAAGCTTCCACATCCTGAATCTCTTGATTATGCGGCTGATTCTGGCCCAATTTTTCCTTCAATTCCAATTCTTCATGGGACGACACGTTGTTCTGCTCGAATTTTTGTTTTATCATGTTGACCTTGACACCATACTCCGAACTACGACTATACCGCACTCCATTTGTCTCCATTTTTGTACTATTCGATTCCTCTGTTCGTCTCGTTTCTGAAATTAAGTATTTTCACGTTTAACATTATATCGTATTATCAATTATATTTGCTATTCGGTGCAATAGCAATGTTTATTGAAATTTATATTTTACATTCGATCAATATCCATTAAGATATTTATCTATTTTTTTCAATTTTTCATTCTTTCCAACATTGAGGGAATCCAGTCGGTGCTAAAATATTGATTTTGAAAAATTATTGAAACATTTCGAATGCCTATTGATATAATTAATACATTATTCATTATATTGATTATTATATGCCAGTTCAGCGTATACCGCAGGTCTGAATTCAAATTCTGGCAAACACTACGGATTTTATCAAGTGTTTCGTTCACTGCAATAGTAACGGTTGGACATCACTTCAAATTTTTCATCAAGTAAATATGTAAAAAATAAAATCTGATGAAATTTACGTATGCTTTGTACATACTATTATGATTGAAATTTGTAATCCTCTTTAACAATAACATGCATAATAATAACAACAATATTATATTTTGAATTGATAAAAAACATAATAAATGTATTGGATTTATGGCATTGTAATCATGTTTCTATCTTTCATTTTTATCCCTCAATCTTTCGTCATCTCTCTTCTTCTTTTTCTGTCCTATCACAAAGTATCTATATGTTTATTTATTTAAAAAAAAACAGTACATTTATGCCGAAAATTGGGTAAACCGATCAGTAAATGGACAGGCATCAATGAATGGACAAATTGGAATATTTCCAAAAAATGAAAAAAACACTGAACTGACTAAAGTTTGGAAAAAAAATCATAGATTGTGTTAGAATTGTTTCGAATAGTTTATCTACAATCTGACTTTGAAAAATATTTGTACTCTATAGTAAAACTTCTAATACACGGAGTAAGGAAAATTGTATTCCACTGTGGTGTTAATTGATGTAAATTAATCCTCAATCCATGAAGGGGAGTGATTTTCGTCTGCACGCCACCACACCTACAATTACTGATGAAAAAATCTGTAAAAACTCATATTTCATCCTTAGAATGTCCTTTTAAAGTACAAATAAGAATTTTGTAGATATTGTTATTTTTAATATATATATATTGCTTTAACAAATATCAAGCAATGCGTGGAAAAAACGTGTGACAATTAATTTCTGTCTGGATAGATTTAACTCCCCTTTATGGATTGAGGGTTAATGTATAAGACGATTTTTTAAGCTCAATAACGGTTTGAGTATATAAATATAGGGATCATCTTTATTTCTACGTGATTTTTTTCAATATAAATGTAAAAATACGACTCATAGATAATTTCATCCATTCATTGGTATATCAAAAATTTTGAGTTTATTTTTTGAATTTCCCTAATGCTTCTTACTTCGATAATTTGAAACTTTTTTTTTCTTATATCGAATATAATATCCCGGTTGTACATACATTGCAGCATATTATTCAACATATTTTTTTTTCATGTGTCTAATAAATGCAATGGGGTTACTTGTTCATCCATTTATTGGTTTACCCTACACTGCGAAAAAAATCCAATAATAATAATTAGAAGAGTTTTCAATAAAAATTACTATGCTGCACGAAAATTGTGGGACCAATGCATAGGAGTTACTCATATTTGACAACGAAATTTTCAATAAAGTAGAGTAAAAATTATAGTGCTGCATATCGCTCGATGCAAATAATTTTTTCATAAATTATTTAGTTTGTTTTGTAATTTTCAAGAGTTGGCCTTTAAAATTCTTTGAACGTCAATTTGTGAAGGGAAGTAATTTTTGTTGGACATTTTACACCGTGTAGTCCCCTACAGCGCAGAACATTGCGTCAATGTTGCTGCAATATTTTTTTGCGGGATAGAAATGTTGTATGCAATATTGCAACGACATTCCAGCAATGTTTTTATTTCCTCTTTTGTAACATTTTTTTAAAAATATTCCTGCCGTATCGCCCAGCAATATTGAGGGGCTATTTCAATATTGTTGCCAAAACATTACAGGAATATTTTAATAACGCTTGACAATATTGCAACAATATTTTTTAATTTAAATCTTGAATTTATGCTGGACAATGCTTGCTCGAAGAACTGATTTTTTTTTAAATGCCATTAAGACATTTCGAGGAATAATTTTTTTTTTTAATTCTTCGATATATTCCATCATGGGAACAATGAAAATAATTATCATTATTATTTAAATTAATATAATAATGTTCAGTACAATTATACACTTATCGAATACTGAAATTGTGTTGCAATCATAAAATGACCTTTGGGTATTACATTTTATTGTAATATTGCATTGCAATATTACAATGTTTTGTGCTTTAAGATACATGTAAGAATTTTGTGATAAGCTTGAAAAGGAAAATGAGGAAAAAATTGGAATAAATTTTCGCGTCAGAGATAAGAGGAACGGTTTCTCACCAGCACGCACCTGTTGCATTTGTTTGTGCTGGTAAGGTTATGTCACTTATTTTCACTCCCTCTCTCTTTCTCTCCTCCTTTCTTTCTTAATTTCTTTGTGACATATGGGCTTATATCGAAGCACAAGCGTAGTAAATGTTGACAAGAGGAGTATAAGCAAACACGCGCGAGTGTATGCGAGCCAATGAGTGAGGCTTCCTGTGTAAGAATAAAAATTGACGATGATCGATGACGAAAAAGAGATAAAAACGGCAATTGAAGAGCTTTCTTTCTTTCTCATTAGTGATCTATACGTTTTTAAGCGTGCGCGTACCTCATTGATCGATGGGTTATGGAAAAGTTGTTTATACACAAAAAAAAAAGTTACACTTCCGAAATTAATCGGAATGACGATAAAAAAAAATCTTACGGGAAATGAAATTGGTCCATTGAGGATTTAGGCGTCAAGGGAACTCGTTACGGAGCCTCCGAAAATCGGCCAACATTGTCGTAAATAAAAGCCCCAAATTTCGGTGCTTGAAATATATATATATATATGTTGGAAAAGTTTGGGCCAAGTTTGTCAAAACACGCGCACTTTCTTTTACACGGATAGTACACGCGCGTACGTTAAATATATACATAACAATTTACAAGTATATACATATCCGATGAGTTGAAAAAACTACGAAAGTGCTGTTAATATAAATGGTAAGAGTATATATATAGTAATAATAATCGCGAATATATACGAGAATTACGAACAAGAGTCAACTCAATGAAGCTACAGTGCCGACTGGTAAGACCATCGGAAAGACGCCTCGTACAGTTCGTACACTCGTACTATGTATATCATATACACAAATACGCATGTGTATATATGGTATATATAAATGCAACAGGCAACGAACTACCCGCGCTCCCTGCGGCTATCGTGCGACGCTCTTTCGTTACTTGAGTTTAAATCGACAATGAGACGAGTAGCGTGTTGTTTTATCATTACAGCATGAATTTTAAATAAAAATATTCCGGAAACTGACGTACTCGCCATCGATCCATAATTCAACGATAGCAAAAAATTGGGATAACTTTATCGATGGTCGATAAGTTACAGGTTGTTTACTATATTGTTTACGTCCTAGCCGGTAATATCAGTTCCTGCTATATCCAATCAATCATCAGTTCTGGTATATTTCACGAAGCCTCGACTATCGAGGTAGACTTTCGTCATATCTATGATATCATCGCTCGCCGATCCAAAAATCTCTTTGTCAATTATAATCATAATAATTATTATTACGAGCGTTAAACTTATATATGCAACGCGTAGCTGACAAAAAAGTCTTACCATCCAGCTAATATTTCATACGAATAAACTTTTTAATTTCAGTCTTATAAAAATATGCGGTCCAAATATCTTTTTTTCATTTCTCGCAATTCATAAATTATATTTAATCGTTCAAAAAACTCTTCATGTATCGAATTTGGTTATAAACAATTTTAACTCACCATTCTCTAAATGTAAACCGAAACCTTACTTCCTTTATTGCGTTCGACTCATAATTCAAGATAATCCCCTCCAAGTTAAGGAGCGAAGGGATATTATTTGTCAAAAGAATACCCAATCAAATTAATTAAACGTCAAACTCTCGGCCATATAAAAATTCGAGGAGTTGTAATTCGGAGTTCAAAACCAGGAGTTCTAATTTGAAGATCTGGTCCAATATAGTCGCGAGTTAAATATCCTAAATCACACAAGTCAAATAAAACTCCTGCTACAACGAACATTTTATAATCAACATACGAACTTTCTAACTTTGAACCGTACTTACTACCCACATTATTTTATACAGTTGTGAATAAATTATACAAACGTTGTTATATATTAAAACAACGAGGACTCAACAATACCCTGATAGAACAAAAGTATAAGAGACATCTAATAGACGTATTTTATTCGATCAATAGTCTAAAATACGTCTATTAGATGTATATTAAATGTTCCGTTCTATCAGGGTAATTTCCTCATTTATTTGACGAGTTCCTATCTCGACAAATCTCCAAAATTCCTCGATTGAGTATCAGTCGAAAAATATTAATATTTGAAGTTCGCGCTCTGCATCGGGACTCGCTGTATTCCCCTTTTTCAAATCCCAGAACGTAACAAATTGGGTGTGTTTAGACTAACTAAACGTTGAGCAACGTATCTCAACACAAATGGCCGTCTGCACGGTGTTGAGGCCAAATTTTACTCAACACTTCTCAACGTTGATCAACGTTTAGTTCGGCTAAACACGCTCATAATATCACACGATGCTTCATCCTTACTTCGAGCTCAAGCGACAACGAGGCAAGTATCGTTTTATCATTGGGTGTATGTTTAGCCGAAGTTAGCGCTACATTCATTTGTGTAGTGCTAGATTCGTAGCCCATGTTATTTTTTGTAGTGCTAACTTCGGCTAAACACACCATAAACAAACCAACATGTATCATGAATTTCATATATAAAAATTATGGAAATAGACATATACTCACCACGATTGGATTTTGGGACGTAACACAGACACCACTCGGTAAACTTGTAGAGACGATAGGAAGAGATTCAACAATTTGGATATTCAACAGAGTTTATTCGTAGACCAAAATTAAAAATTCCCTTTTCCCGATGAATCGATACAACAAAGGCGTTAAACCGTTCTGTCAATAGATGCTACCGGCAGCGAAGCTCTCGAATAAAAGACTGCCCGTTTTCACTGCCATCGCCTTTTTATTGTTACCTGCTAATGACCCAATAGAATTTGACCGTGACACAAGTGTAACAAAGACTTTGATTATAACGAGCTTTTGATGGGATTACAGTAATCTTAATGTGTTTATAAGTTAATATAAAAGTTGTTTACAAAAGTGGAAATGACGGATTCCATCGGTTCATTAAGGTTGCATTGGGCAATCGTAATCACGCCAATACACTGAGAGAAATTGCGATGGTATTTACAATTATTGTGGTATGGTAAAGCATCTATTGTAGAATAAACTATATTATTCTGTCATGATAATCAAAATGTGGTTAACGTAGCTATAATTGTTTGTAGAAACAATTTATCCGCAAAACATATAATATTGTTCTTAAGTTATGGTAACCTTGCTGCAAATTCCCACACAGGATCCCATGTGGTGTTTATTCGTACAGAAAACCATACGGGTATGGGATCCCACGTGGTGACCCGTACGAGATCCCGTATGGGTTCCTATATACGGGATCATGTATGGGAACCCGTATGGTTTCCTCTCGTAAGAAAAAGAACGTGAAACATATAAAATAAAACAAGGAAATATTTAAAGAATTATATTTTGAAAAAGAAACGACCCTGGTGGAAATATGTCGATCATATAATGCAAGAATTTAACAAAATTGGACAAACCGTACA
>JABMBV010064392.1:0-22619 GCA_018906735.1 Mesochorus sp. PSUC_FEM 10030011
TCGGAAAAGCCGTTAAACTGCGTAATTACCAAATTTTCGGTATAATCGTAGTTATTTACAGACAAGATCTCTACTTGAAATTATTTTTTTACTTCATCCTCCAACGGCTCGTTGGCTCAGTTGGTTAGAGCGCCGTGCTCATAACGCGGAGGTCGCGGGTTCGATCCCCGCATGGGCCAAACTTTTTTTTTCCTTTAGATAATTTTTACTTTACCTATCCCATTTTTAATACTTCACAGAGGATGGTATTGACCAATTCTTATATTTTTACAGTTGAAAGTTAAATAAACAAAAGATCAATACAACAAATTCAAATTTATTGAGTTGCATATACATACATCAAACAATATGTTAGGTAAACTAATCCCATCTATTATTGGATTTGACAATTACCTTCATTCCTCATATTTTTTCGGTAATCAATTAATTTGCTTTTCACAGTATGCATATAATCTATAGAAAAATATAAATATAAATGTCAAATATATCTTCATTTTAAAAAAATAATGAAAAAAATAATGGTCGATCCTGCCAGGATTCGAACCTGGAATCTTCTGATCCGTAGTCAGACGCGTTATCCGTTGCGCCACAGGACCAGTGTTAGTTAAAATTTGCAAAGCATACAAGAGCGCATATTCGACGCCACAAAACTCATGTATTAATAGTTTATCAAGAACATCATATATATTCTTTACCAGAGAAAGAACAAGCTAATTGATGCTGCATCTTATTGGTTTGAAGTTCATTTTCCACCTAGGAAACTTATTGAAAGTTTGAATCATTCGATTCGAGATAAAGAAAAAAAAGAAGAGAAAAGGAGTTGAGCCGTGAATAATTGGGTATTTATTAACATAACAATGGTCTAAAATTTCTCCTCCGTGTCTATATCCTCTTCTTTTTTCTGTATGCTTCTTGAGTTTTTTCTCAAGATATTTTATTGAAACCTTTCGGTGACGAGTCGAATGATATAAGTGTCGACTTGCGAGCTTGGCCAACTTAACAGACCATTCCACTTTTATCGGACACAAATTAAACGCGCCATTAGCCGACTCGGCAGGGCTCGAGAATTTTCAAATACAGTGTTCGATTTTATTAGCGAATATTTGAAGCTTTTCATTGAAGGCTCAATAATGAAGAAACCTTTTCTCTTCCTTTCACTTCTTTCGCTTATTTGCTTTCATTTTTTTTTATGCTGGAGCTGTAATGCTAGGCATAGTCTTTCAAAATAACTTCAGACCGTTTTAAGCTCAAACAGCTTCCTCTCTCTCCTCTCTCTCTCTTTCTCTCTCTCTCTTGAAACTTTACTATGAAAATCTTTTAAGGCACGATCGGCCTGTGCTTCTATGCCTCTTGATTTCACCTCCCGCTTTTCTATATACATCCGTCGTCGAAACTTTAAGAAAAATCGAACACCGTATTGCCCCCAGAGCGATTGCTTTTCATTTCGAGTTATTGGAAAATTTTCCGAACAGGTAGAAAGTTTTCTCTGTGAATTATATATATACATATGAGTGTATGCATCAGGGTTTGAATACTATTGACGGGAATAAGGTAAAAAAGCATTCGCCCTGCGCTTTTCAATCTTGTAGTTTCTTTACGCTTTTATCCACTTTTTTCTTTTAAGTCTTACATTTATATTTATACAAATAAGTAAAAGTTTTATTATTGCCATACCCTAAAATATAGAGTAGATTAAATATAGGTGTTTATAAAATAATAACAGTTTTTATCATGCAGCCAATCGTTCGTATTCCTTTTTTGACAATTTCAATTGAAAAGGTTCTTAAAGGTTTGCGTGCGTATCTCGCCCACGAACGCTGTCGTAAATCGCTCAATTTCCATTCATCACAAGCTGTGTTGCGCGCCCTTGCATCATTTGCACCCGATGAAATACAATGCCAGGGACAAGGAAAAAAGCGTGAACGCTCGCCTGTGCGATTGTTAATTCCGAGTTCACACGTAAATATCGAGTGGTGATTCTCTGGAGAGACGAAATCCGCGTTAGGAATAAATATAATTTAACGCGGTTGATTCGACGACGTTCCTATAGTTGAAAATCGTGAATATTAAAAAAACTTCATCGTGAAAATAAATTTTTATATTGAATTTCACGTCAATTATCGACTGACGAGCTTTTCTCAAAATGTATTTTTTCAAATTTTCAAACTTGACTAGTTCGCGGCTTTAACATGATCTCTTTAATTCAATAATCCTATTATTGTTACGAATTTAATACAATAGGATATCGACAAAGTACAAAGTAACCCAAGGCGGTCAATATCTCATGACTTCATGAGAACCCGTGATAGTTACAGTGAATTGTGATTGTCGCGTGAAATATGAAGTTAGTTAAATGAGGTGCATCATACCTCAGGCACTTTGAAGCTCTGTAGGATTATGAAGAATTATTCTGTGGGCCCGAAAAAATTGAGAAAATATTTCAAACGTTTCTATATTTTTGGGATTTCGAGAGGAAAAATCGAACTCGAAAATGACTTGGGGTATGTCACACCCCATATGAATATCTTGAATCATTCACGCGAAAATAACATAAATATGATCATTTTTAATCTCTGAAAGGCAGTTGTTCTCAAGCTTATACATTTTTTATGAAAATTTACTCTAAAACTGTAAAAAAAGAACAAAAACAAAAAGCCTTAATTTGAAATAAAATCTTATATAGCATCCTAAAATATCTCAGGATTGCTCGAATCGAATGTATACATAGGCGTGTGTCTTATACAAAAAAACTTTCGAAGGTAAATTTATAAACCACAATCTCTATTTTGTCTGTATGTCAATCAGAATTTGTGTTTGCTGTACATAAACTATTTACGATATTGCACGTTTCGTACAACTTATCTGAGAACCAGGCTACTTTTCGTTCTTATGCTGTATTTTCTTAGTTTCATTCTTCTCTTTGATTGTGTACGTCCGCACATCGAAGATTCTGCTGGTGCAAAAAGTTTGGTTGTACTATACATATGATATTTTGTTTTGCGCGCGGATCGCACATTGATGAGACAACATGTATGAGCCATGTGCACCACTATGTAACCGCATACTTGAACAACAATATCCATTTCCGATCGTATAGCCTCTTCGATCTATCGCTGCAGAGACCACGAATGGCAGTTCCCTACGAGAGAGGGGTGCAAAACCTGCGACCGGGATCGGGATTGCTTTGCCGTCACCGCAGGGCTCGCACGTGTTGTATACACCGTGCTCCCATTAAACTTTTACGATTTAAGTTTCTTTTGTGTCTATGTGTGTTGTATGCCCGAAACGCTGCTGGCGATTGGTCCTCAGGAGCGGTCAATGCCGTACGTACCTCCTCGATCACTCTTGGCTTTTCCTTTCTATGTGTATATATTCGGTCTGTTATATATGTCGAGTTTACCTTTTTACAGCACTTTTTTCAAAACTCCATCATCTACCAAAATATATAACAACGCAAACAACATTAATAATATATGTGTATATATGCATGAGTGTGTGCGAGTGAATGTGTATTTCGCGAGTAGTTGAGAACGGTTGAACTTTGCGGGTCAAGGATCACGTACTCATAGAAAGAGACCACTAGGAGCCACAACTTTACTTGACCAAGACTATGAACGAACTGCGTGTAAAGCCCGAACGCTTTTTAGGTATATGCTGGGGCAAGTGGAAAATCGTTTGATGCAAAGAAAATGTCCCCAGCAGCCGACCGATCGTTTATAGGACGTTGTATAAACGTAGAATTCAACTGGAGTATACTATGTAAGAACAGAACGTGAATTGGATTAAGAATACTTGCCATATATAATTTGATCGGGCCAATTACGGTTATTTTATTTTTAAATTCTCGTACTGAAAGTTTTGAAACTCTGTAGTTTTAACTAATATTTACAATTATTGGGACGATGTTAGCAATAAAAAAAATTGACATAATTATTGAATATAAAAAACCACAATTCTCGAATTTTCAACCAATGTGAGCAGGATTGGTTCGGAAAAACGTGAAAAATTAACTATATTTTCATAGCGAACATATAAAATAAAAAATATCAATACAATTTTTTTTTTTCTAAATTGGGAAATTTTTCATGTTGGAATCATTTTAATAACGAAGCCACTAAAGTTAATTATCCTGTTCGTGTATTATCGCTTCAATAAAAATTTCTTTCGAGAGTAGGGATGTTCCGTTTGAAGATTTTCTAGCGATGGTAGAGATTTGTTTATACTTGTACTTGACACGAATTTGCATTGGGCCACTGCATAAGCGCCAAGCAAGTGGATACCGTGCGATAAGCATAGAAAAGCTGCTTCACATCCGCTTTCAGGAACTAACTCTTACCTTCATCGTATGCAAATAATATTCTTGCACTCACCGATTCCAGAAGAGAGATCCTTTTTCTCTCACTATCTCAATACCTTTGCTTTATCATTCTGCGTATACCAGATACTCTACTGGTGATTCTCGATAGGAATCGAGAGTGCTATGGTTCATCCACGTAAAACCGGATATTGTTTTACATCCACTCTCATTCGTTTCATTTCAATACTTTGTGAGATTCACCAGAGAATAGTTCAATATGCGAGAGTTCACGTGGTTCAATAAAATAACAATAAATAAAATACATACAATTGTTTTTTTCAAGGAAAATCTTGAATTTTTAAAAAAGTAATAAAACCTAGGATCTACTGTTTACTTTATGATATTTTTAAACAAGATGAAATATTTCGTATGAACAAAAAATTAAATGTTTTGTAACGTGATTACAGAATCCATCACGTTGTTATCTGACCATCAATAAAGTTTAGAGTTGCCGAGCCACCACACGAGCACACACATAGACGAAACTCAAAATTTGAATTTATTGACTCTTGAGAGCAGTAAATTGTCAGAAAGTTGTGGTCGTGTCGCTCGGAAGGACGTTATTGAGTCATTAAATCGTGATTACCCTCCCCCCATCATTTTATTGGATGATACGAAGATACGAAAGTTTTATTTCACTTGTTCTTCGTTTCTCGGTTATTTTATCGCTATTTTTACATTTTTTCAGCTTACTAAAGCGTCACATTGAGTTATTTATCGAGTAAAGAGAAAAATAGTTAAACAATATATTTATAGTACTTTATCAGAAGTCCATAATCTTGACAATCGATATAAAACATTCAAATTTATGCCAGATCAATTTTCTTTATTTTTTGTTTACGTAAAACCTCAGTTACATTACTTGGAGTAAAATTAGTGTGAGCGCATACCCGAAACACAAATTTTTGTGCGACACAACTTAAATAGCATACGAGACCACAAGGACAAGCAAATATACGGTGACCGGGTAGAGACTATATGGACGTAGTATATATATCTGGAGTCACAGTTTCAAGTTTTACGGACCACGCAAAATCCGAGAAGCAAATTTACGGCCGCGTGTGCTCTATACGTATACGCTTGGATTAAAGCAAACACAATACTTCAATTTTTTTCTTTCGATTTCAATTGGTTTGGGAGTGAAAAAAAAGCAAATGATGAACCACGAAAAAAGGCACAAAAGAACAAGCCGACGGATATGTTATATTTTATTTTATTTTCTCTGAATAGCATTGCCGATGACGCATGTAACAAGTCGGCTGTTTTCACTAAGGCACTCTATGAGCAACGTGTGGGAGGATCAACGACGCATTGTCCATCCGAGAACAAGTTTGTAAATTTTGTCTTGTCCCGCTGGGCACCCACGAGCTCCGAAAACTTGAAAGATCACGAAGCACGCGAATAAATTGTTCATATTTTGTTTATTTATTTTTGTATTGTCGTATCAGTGAATGTATCGAGCTATCAGAAAAACGATAATTTCTTTTTTTTTTTTTTTTTTTAATACAAGAGAGGGAAGAATCGCATCTGCGAGGGTGGGTGGTCCACCCTTCGCCAAATTTTTATTTTGCCGAGATTCTAGGCTCCAGGAGCATGTAATATAGACGGTGACGTGCGTGTTGATGATAGGTTGAAGGCACAATTGTGGGCTAAATATATGTAATCCCGATGACTACTGAGAGGGATGCGAAAACGTTCGCGGGAGACGCGAGGATATCAGGATGCAAGAGAAATTCACGTTCGCATGTGTATATACGAATAGCGACCACCCACAGAATGGAACGTTTCATATTCAACGATTAAGTGTGATGTACGAGTTTTGAGTGTCACGGCATATCAACTAGCCCGCGTAATCGTACCGGTCTGACGATAAATTTTGCGTAATTAACTAACCGTATGTAGCCAAAGAGAATGGAAGGAGCGAGTGGGGGTTGTTGTGTATGAGATAAATTGTTTGTAGTATTGTTGTATATATTGTATATATGTATATAACAAACATGTATGGCATACGATGATATTTAGTTACATATACGGCTCCTCTATGTATACTAAATGTACACCCTATGTACGAATCAGACAGGACATCCAGGGAATGTAAATCGATATGTATACACCACACGGAGACCGGGAGAGATCGCTCTGCTTCAGGGTCTCTGAATACAGACCATCGACGTCTGCTGTTACTGCTGATGCACTGATTCTATGCACGTCATAGTGGTGTAGATATGCATGATGTTCTATATCCATATGTGTACATACACTATATATCAGTGTCCATATGCATTATACCAATATATGTACGTATACATAGATATATATATTTGTGTGTGTGTGTCTCGATTCGTTTGCACATTGTGGATATGCGTCGAACTGGATATTTTACATTCGCAAAACGTCACAGGAGACCCATCACGAATATTATACTGTGTATAACGCTCTCGTTGCAGGTTGCTTTGATATCCTATGTCACAGTCATACAATTCTATGATTGATCGTCGGATTGATCTATCCGGGTCAGTCATAGATTTCTCTACAATCATAAATACGATTCGGCCCCTATGTCGGTAATATTAATGTCGACATTATGTATAAATCATGGAGTTATATATTTATTTCATGCAGTATGTGGATTTAGGTTTTAAAACTATGTACATTATATATATATATGTGTATATATGCATATAGATATGTGTGTGTGTGTACATAGGTGGGTGTGTGTGTGTGCGTTCTTCGTACTTTTGACTAACAACGGTGAAGCACGCAAAGACTTGGATAAAGCGCTTGGGCTCGGTAGAATTTGATGAGGGTCCTAAACGGACGCGTGTACTAAACATCTATAAGCTGCTGCAAGGTTGAACCGTATACGGCCAGTGAACCCGCGAGAAAGTTGATTTTTGCACAAATGGTTTAACGGTAAACTGCTTAATCTTGGTGAAAGTTATTAGGTGCAATATACAAACTATTGATCTAAAACGTCAGGTGATTATTCGACAAAATTATAGCTCAAAGTTAAATTCGATTTTTTATATCGACGTAGAATTTTATGCGAGTATTCTTGTAACGATATTGAGCCTCAGAACATTTCTTAAAACCATTTTTCCTTTCTTTTCTTCAGCTCGAATGATTATTTCTCTCAAAGTAATAATATTTGTTCTTTTATTTTTTTGCTTCCAGGTGAGTACAATCAACCAACAAAGCCACCAATGAGTTTCGACGAATTTCGCTTTGCGGCATCGAAAAAAGAAAATAAAGAGACCAAGAGAGAAAGAGAGAGAGAGAGAGAGAGAGAGCGTGCGAGAAAGGAAAAGGCGCTTGCGGCAGAAGGTAGGTATATGAAACCCTCTCATGGTAGTGTGTAGTTTGGTTCGCGATTTCAATTTGCACTTTTGACAAGCAACGACGCTTCCTTCCCCCGCTGCGTTCCCTCATATTGCAGGCTCATACAGAACCTGTAGGAGCAAAGCCACGGAAAGCCCGGAAGTTTGGTGTTCATTCGCGCACCGCCCTGCCAGCCGGTGGCAGCGCATATAACGGTGGCTGTAATTTCCTCGCGAGAGGCGCCGACTTCTTCTCTGTGTGTCTCGAGTGTAGAGGCGTGCAAATCTGTGTGCGCTATAGGAAGATGGGGTGGCGGTGCGGGTTGGCGTGTGGGACGCTCGTTTATCGTTCTCGCTTTGTTCCATCCGCCCAGTTGCTGCGGTACATATATATATATAATATATGTATATATATATATGCAAACCGTGTATAATAGCATCACCTATATAGGGTAATTTACAGACGAAATGTTGGAGAAATCAGTGCTGGTGTGGGTGTTTCTGGAAGCGCTGGAGTGAAGAGAGTGAATGAGAAACGGTGTAGGATAGGATGGAAGGAGGAAGGGAAGAGGGGATCGAAAAAGCTTCTATATAATAATACCATGACGAAATTTGCGGGATGATCGTTGCGGTGAGCAACCCATCAGAAACACGATCATACATTATATAAATATTCTATATTATATATCAAGCCTTTATTTCATACCCCGTTATAAGACGGGTGTATGTTTTATCTCAGTCCAATCTCTTCCTAAACTCGGGTTGGTCATCTATCGTATGAGTTATATATGTGTTATCCGGTGTACACGTTTTGAAGGTTTTGCCGACGTCAGCAGAGCGATGGCGAACACGGAGTTCCAAAGGAGAAAGAGAGTGTGGGTTTATGTAAGAAAGAGAGAGAGAGAGAGAGAGAGCAAACGGTCCGCAGCTGCCAAAAACGAAAGAACGAAAGGGGCACTAACTGGTATACCAGCATAGAGAGACGCAGCAGACAGAACGTGGTAGAGACTTCACCACCGCGACGTTTTGGTACACGAGAGGTTGTTACGGACACCTGCGGCAAGCCACTAGTTTATAGCCTCCGCAGTGGCCATCCCTTTCCTTCAATCCGCGACACACACACACACATACATGGGCGCGTGCGCATGCACAAGTCTATAATATAATAGAGCATACTCGTGGAAAGATCTTCGACATGCTACAATCATATAAAATATTCATATGATCTGGCTGCGCATTGATGCTGCAAGCAAAGCGAAAATGAGAATGTTTCGAGTGTCCGGAGATCCTCCTAAAAGTTTCGATTTCGAATCGTGCAAACTAGACTTTACGCTGTAAAATATCAACATTAATCTAGTGTTGAAGCAAACAATAAAGAAGTTGGTAAAAAAAAATGATGATTCCTCGAAAGTAACGAAATCAAAATGATCATAATATAATTTGTTAAATCCAAGTGCCGCGTACATTCTCTTGCGCACAAAGAAAATTAGAAACATTGGTATAACGTTCAGTAGGCGCTTAGATTTATTTTCTCGCTGGGTTTTTTTTTTCGTTTTCATATGCAACGTTGGTTGCTCGCGTCGAACGAGAAAATTGAATTTCTCTACATGACTACGACGGTCTCGAAGAACTTTGGGTTTCGAACTACGTGCTTGGCAAGACAATTCAAGGATATATGTACCACGTTCCTTAGGGTTAAATAAACTTGCTAGCCTTTTGAAAGCGTTTCACCGAACGATGGCTTTTTTTCGTACGGTCTCACATAAACTTTGGTGGATCGTGGCAGTGATCGAGCATTCTAAAGTTTTCGGTTGATTAACCATTTAGAAACTGTTGATCAACTTATAGACTATTTTTATTTTTCTCGAATTCACAGACTGTAAGCGCCCAGCGCAAAAATAACATCGCGGTTTCGTCGGTATACTTTCATGGTTGCAGTCAAACAAGCTGAAAAATAGACAAATGGAGTTAAGTTTAACATGGCTGAACGAGTCATTGTGATAACTTACTTACGAACTTTTCTGCCTGTTGGAATACGAGAGTGGGAGGGTTAATTTAAACCCATACTCTTGTGATGGGAATTGGATAGTGCCGTACTCGGTACCACCACCATCGTCTTCTCCTCTTTGATGCCTGAAACCACTCCATCCCTTGCTTTTGCCGCTATCACAGTCTGACGTTTTACTGTCTCTCCGAGGCTAATCCTAATCGTTTAAACCGCTTATAAATCTTAATGAACTCGACTGTGCGCTTTTGCGCTGTGAGCAACCGAGGGTACGAAAGGAAGAGTCATTTCAAACGTCAAAGTTTTCATTAGCCATGATGGTGCAGGCGGCACCCGTCATATCGCTATTATTTTTTTTAATCCATTTTTGCACTGCTTCACACTATATAGCCCGTATGCCATTTCAGATACGTATTATTTTTGTATCTGATGTATAAGGTAAGCCTATTATATGAGGAGTAAATATTTCGAGGAATTGTCGTCACAGAACGAGAAAAATAATATGGAGAATTGTTATAAGTTAGTTTTATAGGCTTACGCACTGCCGATGACGGACATAATTCATTTTGTAATGTATACGTCAATACGTGATGATCGGCTTGGTCGTGTGGTGAACGGCGTCACGGTGATTACGTTTGGAGCTCTACACTCAGTCAAGCTTTCGTACGATATGGCCGTTCGGGTCAATAGCCTATATGAGAGAGCTACATGGCAAACCAGTCCCTCGCTTAGTCGGCCATCCGAATAATGGGATTTGCCTTCCTCGCTGATGTAATTCACTCAACTTTTCAAGTATGCCGATGACGTTAATCGATTAATATCTTTAACCGACAATAATTCGTACTCGATATACACAAGCATTATTGTTGCGGAGATATTAGGATATTGTACCAGAGTAATTTTGAGTTTTGTTGTTATTGTCTGGAAAAACACAATAAAAATTGTGTTTTTTTTTCGGGTTCGTTATATTTTTTACATTCACTATTCTCTCGTTCGAAAAATTGAAGTTACAAATTTGATCGGAAAATTTGATATCATTCACAAATTTGATCCGGAAATTCGATATGATTCACAACAATCATGATCTACATTCAAACTATTATCCTAGCCTCGATCACTGATTATACATTGATATGCACCAACCCACATCACACTTCATTCCTTTATTCTGTTTCACCCCCAACCGAGAACTAGCATCAATCTTCATCAGCCTTAGCCTCAACATACTCCGAACAAAATATACCTTCTCTCAGTTGAAGGTTCGTATAGTATGTGATTATATGCTTTATCTGTATTTGCCCATTTGCGTACAATGTTGTATAAGAGTAATGCCATGGAACATCCTTTAATATCCCTTTCGCTCGGTTAACATTCACCGTGTGTTGGACGGTGGATGGATTTTGCGATGCGCACAAGAACGTCCGACAAGTCAGAATTCGGACGCAATCCATCCTATGATTAATCCGATACGTCAGACGCGATACAGGTCGAGTTTGTTTCCAGCATTTATATACGTGAATACATACACACGTATGTATACATGGTGTAACATATCGGTTACTCTATCCAGTGAAACGTCAGAGTTCTATGCGAAAGAGACATGATTTGTTTTTGGTATACTGTAGAAAAAAAAAGTAAAATTGTACGAGCTACCAAAATTGTACGTGTTCTCATTATTAACTGATCGATTTTGACTCACTCGAGAATTGTTTAACTTGAATTACAGTTCAGCGCTGATGATAATAAGTCGCTTTAGTTGCCTATCATATATAATTTACCCAGTATGTATTCTGTACGTTAATTTGTTGAAATAATATTTTTTTTTCATTTTTTTGTTTTATTTAACATAATACAAAATGACAATTTTGGGATGCTTGATAATTTTAGGTAATAATCTCTTCTGGGTTTCGTCTGTGAGATGGTAGCAGCATATATTGATACAGCGAATTCTACTTCTTGATTTTTGACACCTTTTAGCTTTCTATCGATCTACTGTTCGGTTTCACAGGTGCTGTTGCGGTCTATTTTGCGCCACCATCTTGGTTACTTTACCCTGAATCATTTGAAAATACTACCCGTGGTATGGCATCCAGTTTCAGTACTGGATTCGCTTTTTTGTGCTTTTTGTCGTCGTGAAAACAGGTCCCCAAGTCTTTGACGTACTTACGCCAACCAGCACGTTTATACTTTATTGCATGGTGACTCTTCTCGGCAGCATCATTCTGAACAGAATCTTTCCAATGATCAGAGATGCGACACTTCGAGATATCGAGATAGTGTTCGTAGGTCAATAATAAATCTACACCTGCTCTCAACTCTGTTAGATGACTAATTGAAACTTCTTTCATATTTGATTGCTGCTGTTTAGTAACTCGAAGTCCTCCAAAAGTTTTGGCTGAATTTCGGGTTCTCATTGTATAAGACTTGAGAGACGGTCGTTTTCTTGTTATCGTTCGTGTGTCAAACGAAACTAAGGAACGTTTATATTCGTTTCGATACTTTGTGAATAATTGAATCCTGAGCAGAAACACTCCGCTGTTAATTGTCTTGAAATTTAAAAGTGTTTTTTTTTTTCGTAATTCGATACACACCGAATACGAAAAAAATGACAAACAGCCTGGTGGCATTCTTGACTATGAAAAATCACTATTTTAAGGTCGACTTTAACATTCAGGTTGAAATATTGAAAAAAAAATCGATCGCCAAATACCGACTTCCATGGGAAAAAATGCTTCCAAGAATTTTT
Organism: Mesochorus sp. PSUC_FEM 10030011; assembly: GCA_018906735.1. Lineage (NCBI taxonomy): Eukaryota > Metazoa > Arthropoda > Insecta > Hymenoptera > Ichneumonidae > Mesochorus > Mesochorus sp. PSUC_FEM 10030011. The sequence continues at coordinate 12,426 of JABMBV010064392.1, forward strand.
GCACTATTTTTTTCCATACTCAACGTCCCTGAAAAACATCAAATATTATGTAGTACAAGTCGGAATTATCTAGTATGAAGTACGATATATCGAGCATTTCTGTCTTTAAAAGGTTAATAGTCTTTCATATTAAAAAAAAAATATAAGCCTTATATCTTATTAATCTTCATTTTTTATTGATTATTATTTATTATATTACTTCTCAGAAAATACACTAAATAACATGCAAACGAAACGTCAATTTTTTTACAGAGCTCTGTTGTGGTATTTAAATGTATTACATATGTATGTTAAACAAGACGGGCTTGTTTGCCGTCTTGCCTAACAAAGTAAAGTATCTCTCTCTCTCTCTCCCACTCTCGGTAATATTAGTTACGTGATTTACAACGATAAGGACAATCTCGGTCCAATTTCCCACGTGGGACGTGCCCGAACTGCATATAATCTTCATGAATGCGTAATGACGGGCCACCGCGCGCGTCTTTCCTCGTTTCTCTGCCGCATCGCTTTTACCGATCCTTGGGCGCCAGGACGTTCAGGAGATCGCGGTTTGTCCGTTCGGCACGATTACGTATGTGCTCAAGGGATTGTAAGAGAGGAAGAGATATGAAGATGCCGTAAAAAAATGGAATGCCGAAGGAAAAAAGAACGCTCGAAAAAGAAGACACGATTCAAACGGAGAGAAAGAGGGTGTTCGGAGGATGAATAGATAAAAAGAAGTGTATAAAAAAAGTATGAGCGCGTCGTGCTGTAGATTGTTACGTGCGTTAGAATGTTACGAGTGTGAAAAGACCATGGAAAAAACTGTGGAGGCAAATGAACGCATAAGAATATTTATCAAAACCCTATAACCTTTTTTTAGAGTGCTATCTCCCATATCTTTTTTCTGGATAAGTATATACTTATTCTCTCTACATCCTGCTCTATATTTTTCATCATTCTACTTTTATATACGCAGACCCATTTTCAAAGTTGGTAAGCGACAATACATGAACTTGTGACGACATTGCCTCCACGCTTCATTTTTCTAGATGTACGTATAGTATGCATGTATCGATATATAACGACTATAATATACGTTGTATATTGGTGTACTGGCCCGGGTATAAATACTGCATGAAACCCAAAAGTTTCAAAGCCAAGTTTTCAGAGAAGAATTGACGAGAGGCTAGCGAAAGTAAATTGAAGCGTTTACATACACCTGCACGATTACGTTGATGTATATAATACACATATATACTTGGGTGAGTTTCAAAAGAAGAATAAATATTACAAACTAGTTTGTTTCTTAAGTGAAACAAAAAGAGAACATAGTTTATTAGTAGTCTCGTGAGAACACGGTGGCAGCGACAGTGGCGGCTGGTGAGCTTTCAGGTTGCTGCAGGGATGAACTTTACTTCCGACAAACGTGAGCAGGCCAACGGAACTAACGAAAATGTCGTCGTAGCATCAACTCTGGTTTAGCTCACGTCGTACCAGGATAAAAATAAATGGTCCCTAGTTCTCTCACACTCGGTTTTTCCTTCATAGCCCATACCACCCCGGCTTTTTCGTTTCATCCCTCGGTGCAATGCAGTTCGCTTCTCACGCGACGGCGTAAATCCGCAGGTGAAAAAAATGAACTCGTGACTTTTCATTGAACGAATACAAGTCTCAAGTGTGATGTATTGCGCAAAAAGAAAAATAAAATGTTGAGAACATAATATTTTTGATAATTTACACTCGCGCGTACTTATCGTTATTGGAATAATATAAAAAATATACAAACACATTTTTAGTAAAAAAATATCTATTTGTAACATGATCAAGTGGGAAAAATTTGCAGATATACAGTTGAAATTTTGCAAAAAACTTAAAAACGATGCAATTCTTGCCTAATACATGCTACAACTAGATTCTCTCCTTCAGATGTGAGTTATAGAGAGCAACATCCTGAGCACGTTCAAACACAGTGAGCATCCAAGGTTGGCATGCGAACATAACGGTGAAGAGAGAAAAAGAGAGAGACGAAAGATTTTGTTGAGGCTTATTGGCAAGAGACACGCGAATAAGAGTTTTCCAGTATCTTGCGAACGGATTTTTCTTCACGTTTTTCCGCGCCGTTACGGATTCAAAGCACGAAAATAAGATCGAGTTTTTATCGTTTTCTCGTGATAAAAATTATGGGTGAGATCACAATAAAACAATCATTGTGAATCAGATGAATAAATACAATTTTGTTTGAAGAGGGCAAAAAATAATATTTTTTGTTTTTGAGAAAGATAAAAAAAATTGTTGTTAATATGAATACACTGGTACATGTGAGGTAGTCAAGTGAACTTTTCGAAAGTATCGTAAGGAGTTATTTTCACATTTATTTTTCAACCTGAACTTTAAATTGAATTCTCTTTATTAAATTAAGTAATTCGATTCTCTTATATGTACTCGATGAAGTGATAGATATAAAAATGTTGAATCAATTTGATAAGTGGGACTGAAAGTTGGCGAGAATCCATTAAAGTAAAATGTCGATACAATAAGTTTTCAATAAAATGTGAAATAAAAATCGAATACGAGTAAGGCTGAATTAAATATAAACAAAAAACATATATTCATATGTTATATCTACTCTTCATGATCCTTCCATTACTTAAACGATTCTTTGAACGACATCTGTGCAAGACTATAATTTTTTTACAATTTTTATACGCCGATTTCCCATGGTGGTATAAAAAAAATAATCATGAAAAACTCGTCACTCTTGCATCTTGTCATGATTACGAGAACACGATATATATACTATACGAGAAACTGCCGCGTCTCTTGATATTGTAGAAACTTTTTTCTATCGTGCTCGCATCAGCTCACATTTCCCTCAAGTAAATCCCCGAAGCACATATAAAAATGATTAAAAATATATATATAAATCCACGAAGGTGCGAAAGTGGATCACACTTTTGTTTGACATGTATGAATTTTTTCACCGTCAAAATAACTTTTTTCGTACATTTTGTAGATTTCTTTCTCAAGTGAAATGTCAAGTTGCAAAATTTACATTCAAAAATGTGGTTCACGTTAATATTAAGCAATTACAAATATTTTTAATACACCTTTGTAAAACTTTTTTAGAATATTATGAGGGGAAAATAATATTTCATACCGATGAACGAAAAATAATTTCATACGTTATAAGCGCGTAATTTTGGTTTACTTTTTATTAACTCTCATTGAATATTAAAATATTTTTTTGTACTTTATGCAGAAATGTTTTGCCTTTAAAAATTATATTTTTGAGAATAAAATTTCTCCTTCGAACGAAATTAGAAAAACATCTAGTAATTACTCTTAAGATAGAAAAACATTTTATTATTCTCGTTCCAAATAATAATTACTGCATGATAACAAGAGATAAGAACATACGGGGCAAAATACAATTGATGAAGTGCAACAAGATGCTTTTATTGATCAAAGCCTCAAGTTTCTCTCGAAACTGGATATAATGAAACTATAATGTCCTCCATTGTGTTATTCAGAAATGTACATATGCGCATTGCAGATACGTCTCAAAATAATCGCACATCTTCTCTCTCGAAGGCATGAAATGTGCGCTGAAAGATTCACGCGTGAGCGTCCTGGTTACGATCGCGGGAACGTGAGTTCACGTCCATGATTTCCAGTGGGCTTGCATTAAAGAGTATATATAGCAGCAAAAGCTATATGGATTTTTCATTCACGCCTTTTCATGCTCAAGCTTTTAACACACGTCATGTGTTATTTGCTCGGCCCGCGGGCTCTTTCTTCATATACTGCGCTTTTTTTTTAAATTTTATTCTACAAATTGAGTTGAAAATTGAAAGATACCTTGGAATTTTCGAGAGCTTTTTTTGTTGTTAAATTTGAAAAACCCTCAACATTTATAAAGTTTAAAAAAGTATTATTGAAATGAAATATACATAAAATATAAGAGAGAAAAAAATGGTATACGGAAATAATTTGTCTTTGAAGGGGCAAATTGTACAATTTATACAATAAAAATGAACAATACGGTGGATAAAATAATCGTTTGTAACGATACGCATTGACCACATGGAAAAAAATATAGACGCAAAAGCTGCGAGGTGTATTGAATTATGAATGCGTCTATGTATATATATAAGCGTTGTAAAAATATAGGGTGATCACGCGACTTCGCGGCAGGTTTATATATCCGATTTCCGCGCTCAGTTCGCGCGTCCATTAAAACCCTATTGAAAAAAAAAATATCAACTCTTTTTTTACGTTGCGGTTTTTTTGTATCAATCGTGGATTTTACTATACCGCAACGCATATACAGGCGACTCAATATAATCGGATTAGTGGCAGATATTAGAGTCAAATATCTGTGAGGTTTTTTTTAGCAGGGCTTATTCGCTTTTATATATATTCTCTATGCGTGAAAAAAAAAATATATATATATAGAGTATTCGATGGGAAGAGGATTTTCGAAAGCTACAGTCAGTCGTGCTTATATGCATGTGTTAAAAACGCGCACAGTGAGTCGAGCCTCGGAAAATCGGGTTTGCTAAATTTCTTTCAAAATTTCATGTACACAGAATGATTAAAAATTTATTCGAAGTTTTACATAATTATTAGTATTTTTGAGTATTATCCCTATATCGTCTATTTATAATCGATAATTTGATAATTTGTAAAATAACTCTAAATAAACAACTAAGATTGATATAAGCATATTGTCTTTGATTTATAATAAATTCAAAAGCTGATGAGCAATATAAAATATTTTTACAGTTCCAAAATGAATGGAATTAGGTAAAGATTATAGCTATTCTCCACCGCAATTAAAAAAATGTTATAGAGGGCTTTCGAATTTATTTAATGTTGCACAAACTGTTGCATACCTCTTTTTATATTGAAGTAACTATTCACAACTGTTCAAATTTATACATAAAAATCTCTAATTTTCACCATCACTACTAATTCTGAATCACCCTGTCGTGCGGTATATAAAACAGAATATTGAAAGCATGCATGTGGATATATTTGGGCATAATACAAGAGGAACAAGAAATTGAAGTTGAACGAGTGAAAAACCGAAAACAAAAGACCGTGTATGCGCCATATTACTAACAAAAGCTCACTTTATTTCGCTCACTGGGCAGATTAAAAAAAAAAAAAAGAAAAAAGCAGAGCGATAAAAATTCATCAATGAAACAAAAAGAAAGTATTACCCAAAACATAACCGCAAGTAATATATGTGATATTTAATACGTGTAGAAAAAAATGCCACAGTAATCTTGATCCGAATTCTTTTCTCTGATGGACAAAAATTGATCGGAAATCACCGAATCGATTACCAAATTATATATGAAGAGATTATATAAAAATGAAGAGAATATACACCGGCGGTCCGAGAGGAGATGAGCGCGTACAGAGGTCTCTTGGAGCAGAGAAAAGGACGAATTTGTTTCCCTCAAATACCCCGCGGGATTCTCCGGGTTCGACGAAAAGATAAGGTTTTGATCGAGAGAGAGAAAAAAAAAACGAGTTCGTCGGCTATGTATGTTACATATATCTACTGCATGCAACCTGCAAGATATTACCTACACACATGGGATATTTTGTAACAACTCGACCGATGGACAAGTCTTCCATTGCAGTAGATTATTCATTTTTTACTGAAACAAAAACTTATTACATGTTTATAAATAAACAATATCATATTTCTTAATAAAATAATACTATTTTCTTTTCTAAAAATAGAAAAAGTGATAACAATTTTTTATCACTATCTTACAATTTGCTAAGTGAATTTCACAATGGCTCCCAAAATATTCTACAAAATAAATAATTTTTTAATGATAAGTTATATTTCAGTTTCTCAAAAAAATGGATGTAATGTCAACAGCTATTAAAAAAAGCTAGCGGAAAAAATACAGCGTTGATAAAAATCAATATTCGATAATTCAACTTATAGTGTCTGATATGTATACGATACACGCATACACACACCTTGCATTTTACCTTGAAGGGAAGTTTTGGTGGATAAGTCGTGATCGACCAACCCGACCGCTCGCGTTTATGTTTGGTAGATATCTTCCTGGCACTGAAAGCTCGCGGCCTTTTACGACCTACCAAAAATTCTCTCATCACCCGGAGAAAGAGAGAGAGAGAGAGAGAGAGAGAGAGAGAGAGAGAGAAAGAAGTAGAGGGGAGGGGGTAGATACGTAGAGACAGAAAGAGACAGTAAGTGAGCAAGAGCGAAAAAGAGTTAAGATCCCTTGCGATTTCGCCGACTCGATGGGGCCCTCTGGACCACCAGAAATCGCCTCAAGCGTAAAGAGAGAGAGAGAGATAAAAAGAGAGAGAGAAAAAGTACAAAAAAAGAGTAAGAAAACAAGAGACGTTCCTCGCGCACTTAGATGCCGCAATGAGATAGTCCAGCGCGCCACATTAATAGCCATCGCGTCGCCCGCGTAATTATAGTAATCGTACACGTCTGAGTAGAGTCATAACCGGGGATGCACTACGGGTTCATTTTATCGTCTTTATGTATCCAATACCTCGTAAGGCATACACATTTTACTTATATATCTCATGTATACGTGTATAAATGAGTTTGTATGTGTTCATGTGTATGTTGAACGCGTTTATTGCGATCGTTTCTGGTTTTATAAAGATTTTTGCGATCTAAACGAATCTATAAATACGCTACTCTGATTAATACGACTAGCACTAAATTATTAATTGCCATATTATTCAGAACTTATATTATATAGTGTGGATCTTACGAGACTTGACTGTTGTCTTGAGTGAGTAATGTTGCACACGTGTAAAATACGCATAAGTTGCTAATAGTATTATGGCATTGGTTTTTACCTTCTTTTTTATATGTTAAACATTTGAAAAAATCGTTTCAAAAAAAGGGTACTTTTAAATATTTGTTTAGGTCTAGTTATATTGCTATAAACTGCATCATTTTCTACCATAAAACACATGTCTACACTTCCTCTATTTAGTTTCCATAAAAATAAAAACTCATTCACTCGAAATCACGCGAAATCCAAATTAATGTAATTTCTGACGTGAATACAAATACATTTCTTAACATTAATAAACATTTTTAAAAAGTATATAAAAAAAGCCTTTTTGTTATATAGTATAATTTAATGTAGTAAAAAATTATGCGTCTTTCTTCTATTTGTTATATATTCTAACTATTAAGATTTCTATAAAATATTGGTTTTTCCAAGCTAAAATCGTAGGTATTTAGATTTTGCAAAATATGTTATCCACACCCATTATTTCGAGCGCATTTATTCGCTATTGCTTTCTCTCTTCTCTCTCTTTTATACATACCCTTCACCCTCTCCCATCCCCCCCACACACACACATCCACACAAACTCCTGTTGTTTCTCCACCTCTCTATCATGCTATTCTCCTCCCTCCACTACTTATATTCTCCCTGAATTCTATTGGAGTCTCGCGACAGAAGAGAGATCTATTTTTATTTTATCGCTTCGGAGTTCTATTCAACACCCGGCATCCTTTTCGAAGCTTCGCAGATATATGTGTTTTTAGTAGAGATGGAAACGGGCAGACTATGAGCTCTGCTATACGTAACCAACACAAAAGTTTCAAGCCTATGGACCTACGCTTCACAATTTCCACGAGAGTGCGCTTCGCACCGACGCGCCTCTTTCCCCCGTATTATTTATTGTTAGTTCAAAATTTCTTCCGAGCGAACGTAAAAGAAAAAGGTGCGACCCTCGACATCGAGCTTTCCGCGTCTATTTTCTTCCCTCTGAACTCTCCCATTTTCTCCATTCTATCCCATCCAGCACACGACTCTCATCGTCGACGATCTTCAAACACACCATCATACTGTGCCACGCCAGTTTACGGTTCGTTCGATCCGCATCGTTTCAACGATGCGTCCTGAGAGAAGGGCTTCCAACTATACATTTTATTGAATTCGCTTTCTGTACCCGCCGGGCCACCACCGACGCCGACACGTTCCATGTTCTTTCTTTCTTTTACAGGAGGTCTCTGTAGACTCACATACCTACGCACTCCTTTCTCTTCGATTCTTCTCTCGTCTTTTGCGTTTGTCGGGGCTATATACCAAGAACATAAGTGTATTTATATATAAACATACACGTATACCAAACACGTACCTTCGTTGACGCGAATACAATTCGATTATTAAACATTCCAACGTACCCAAGAAGTCGTTGACGTTAAAACTCACTGCATTCGTTTCACTCAACGAGCCAGGTGATATACATTAATTAAATAGTTTAAGTAATGCTCATAATTTTATAAGATGAGCAATGCAATTATAAAATTTATTCATTATACTATATAAAACGCACAAATTAGATTCCAATCACTATAAAAACACGTAAAAATTTGGGATTTATGTATGCCTATCCTTAAATTATTGCGTTGAGAACTGAAACACTGGTTTGATAAGGAACTTTTTAAGTATATTAGAAAAAAAATAAAAGCTTAACTTTTTTATATCAATTTTCACTACGTCATTGCACAGAGCAACCCTGAAAACAACCGAGTACGGATTTTCAGATTCTAATCCAAATTTTTTCCTTTAAATCGGACGAGGCTCAACTCGTACTTGAAATTTAACACATTTGGACATTAATGGGTCCACACACGAAACTGTTGAAAATTTCACACATGATTAGATGTAACGCAGATGTGGAAAAAACGGGCTGGTAATTCTCGCTTTCTTTTTATCGCTCTTTCTCTGTGTGCTCGTGGACGCACACTTGTATAGATCATCTGTAAACTCGAGTTTAATCCAGCTTTCCGTAGATTCGGAGAGTGATAATAACGGTAGGCAGTAACCAGCCATACGTGGGCCATTATCAGAGTTATGAGTTTCCATGCAATAACAGTAGCATCTAGTCACTGCAACAAGAACTGGTTATGAATTATATATATATACATAGAGAGTAAAAGAGAATCGGTAAAGCACGTGTGTATCGTGCTTAGACCATAGTCGACCAACTTGTGCAGCACATCAGTGCTCTCACGTTCTGCGGATTAGCCATTGAAAACATCGGACTGTATACGTATTCGGTTAGCAAAAGCTTTTGAATCCTCTCGTGTGCTCTATGGCAAATGTATAAATGCATACGTTCTACACATATACATACATACATACATATGTATATTATAAGTAATAGTTTAATGTAGTGAATGATACATATATAATAAAGGAAATACATTTATTGAACGAAAGGTTTAAAAATAAAGCTGTGAAAACAGAGAGCGTATTTATCGATTTTCAATTTATTTTTCTATAATATTAAAAATCATTGATCGTATAAGAAGTTAGTTCCTATTAAATGTATATTAACTATCTAGATATTGCAATAGTTTGGATTAATGGATTAAAAACAGTTAGTATGTCTTTATATGCTACAAGATAAGCGTTCCATCTGTCTCTCGTGGTTTGTAAATTTCCTGTAAATCAGAAATAATCTACCAGAATTCACTGATCTAGGATTGCCATAGGATCTTACCCGCTTTTCTTTTTTTTTTTCTCAGCTCACTATCGCAAAAAGAGTGAAAAACGGAGATGTGGTGTAATCTATATTTCTATTAGACTTCCGGCAATATGTACTCGTATCTCGATTTGCATTTCCCAAAGGAGCTTTTATACTATCCCAGGTGGTACATCAGTATAGGACGGTGTATATACTTAAATATATATATATACATGTATATAATCTAAAAGACGAAAAGGATTCTGATATATTTTACTCCATACCTTTCCCTCGTTTCCAATCGTACCAAAAATATATACATACATACACTGCCAGAGGTTTTCTCTTTTGGCAATAAGAAGAGTCTTGTCGTTTCCACGAGTAAGCAAGTCGTCGTCGTCGTCGACGTCGTCGTCGTCGCTATACTACAGTCGGTAGAGCCGAGAGTTTCTCTGCCTTGTCGCCCTCTGAAGGAAAAGAGATACGAGGGCAGCGTCTCATTCATCCTCTTACTCTCGTCCGTGTCTTCTCCATTTTCGGGATAGCGAGGTATAGAAAAGCCAACCTAAATTGCAGACTTTTCAAGCAAGGTAAACGAGAAACGAGAAGAAAAAAGGAATGAAAAAGAAAGAGAGAGCAAGATATTGAGTGGAGATCGAATGTAGGTAAAAGAAGCAAAAAGTGGATAACTATATATATATATAT
>JABMBV010064503.1:0-13380 GCA_018906735.1 Mesochorus sp. PSUC_FEM 10030011
AAAATATATTTCATAGATTTTTAGAACAAATGTTATTATTTATTATAATTAATGCCTCTAATGTTTCACATTTATTAAAAAAAAAAATAGAAGCTTGTATTAAATTATATTTTTATTTCACTAAACTTTTTTTTCTTCATTTCTAACCGATGTGTGCTTATCAGCAGACTCGTTCCCTCTACAATATACCTCTCGTTTATCGACCTCATTTTTGCCTCTTCTCATATCTCGCACAGTCATTGAGGCTCATTGACTCTAACCCGGAAATTTGATCAAGCGCCCAGTTATAAACGATTCGGCCTACTGCCGTTTCGATCAACGTTTATGTGCGTTACAATTAATCGACAAGACCGATAGCGCTTGAGAGCCGATGATGCGACCCACTTTTTCCACCGATCGTGCAACAAAAATAAAATATATGCTACTGCATATAAAATACTGCATTTTGGTGCAGCAGCGCACGCACAATTGAGCAACACATCGCTCGTGATATGACATATATGTATTATTATATACGGCGAAGAGAACGCGCACAGAATGGTAAAATAGCTGTAGAGGGGAGCAAGGCAATTTAGCGATCGTCGATAAAAAAAAAAGATAAAATCGACAAAAAAAACCGTCCAAAGAATGAACCAATCGCGTAGTGGCACCTGCGGCTCTTCCGGCACCAGACTCTCATATACTGTGGCCCAGTTTTACTACATATTATTGTGCACTACGTATATATATAGAGTCATTTTATTCGTGTATTCTATATATATGAAGAATATACGTGCGCTTCTGTCCGAGGGATCAATGAAACGATTTTCATGCTTGTGCCCCATGAGCATTGTATCCTATGTGTATTCCGGAATGTTTACCATTTCTTTTTTTACAACTGAACAAATCGTCCAACAGGCTCAATAAAATCGTATAATATAGTTCAACAAATGGAGACGTAGTATATGTTGGGTAGTCACGTAAATTAACGGTTGTTGGTGGACTGAAACATCTAATCTTCGTTTCAGACATCGTGAAATTGGGTCCTGCAGCACACATATCTTCACTCATTAAAAGGGATCGCGTGGGTCTCATGATGATGAGAGCTACACTAGCGCAGACTATATTGGACATAATTCGACTTAAGTAGTTGAATCGAGTCTGAAACTCGTCTTGAACATCGCAAAAACACAGGAGATCACTTTTGTTTTAAGTGCTACTGACGTGTAGGGAACACAAAGTCTAATCAACTCATCAAAAAAAGTTTGTCTCGACTACGAATTTATATAAAAACAATTGTCAATTTCGTCTATAAATAATTTATCTCGATCTAAGATCTGGGCTATAATATAAATTCTTTGAAAAACTGAAAATAAAAAAAATAAATAAAACTATAATAAATAAAAAGGCATAAACAATTTAAAAGACGCACATTTTTATTTAGCTTTTATTATATAAGCTTTATTTAGAGACAATTTAATTTGCTACGAGATTAATTTTTATACTTGCACATATATTTGCTCTTGTAGGTTTAGTTACAACTATTTTTTGTTTGTAGTATTTTATTCCGAATGCAGGATATATTAACCTTCAGATATGTACAAGTCTGTATCTTACATGCTGATAATCTTAACGAGATGTAAGTGCGTCCGGTCTCTGTGCACAATTATTGAAACTCTGTTGCGTGATCGGTGTGGCAACAAATATGTATACATGTATATAAGGGGGCGCTCATGCGTAGGTTACAACGCAAGTGGGAGTATCGTTTTTTCTTGCAAGATGCAACGATGATTTCTTTGACAAACAATGGCTCGAGAGACATACCCCTGACACTGATTATTGTTTATATTTCTATGATTTTATTAACAATTACTCTGAACTCGTGAGAAATGATCTTAGGAAATCGAAAAATCATTTCAATCGGTAAAACGTGTAGGCCTAACTATAATGACACAAAGTATATGCCTATGTCATAGCGAGGTAATTATAAATGCGGCAATCTTATTTCTAGAACGCAAGATATGGTTGACTGACCATTTTATACGTATAAGGTTTTTGATGTCAAATTAACTGTATTTATAATCCTCCAATGATTTTTAATAAAAATATATCATTTATGTTTGTTTTATAAAAAAATATAATTATAAGCTTCGATGACACAACATATGATTATCAATAATTATCAATATTTAATTGGCATCTTTGTCGTAATTATCAAAACAAATTTTGTGGTTGAATTATGAGAGAGTTCTTTGCCACGAAATGTCTCGAATGTATATATGTGCGAGAATGCAATTACATATGTATAAATCGCGCGGTCATTGAAACCAAGGATATGATTGCATGAGTGAGCAAAGTACATGCTGCAATCCAAGCATAAACGGGTTTGACATATATCGTAGATCACGATCGGCACCGCTCCCTTTTGTTAATTTTCTTTTTTTTTTTATCGGGTTTAAGTTGGGGATGGATTATAGCTGATCGAGGGCAACGAGACAACTGGTAGAGGAGAAGCAAAGAAAAAAATATACGATCGCCAACACTTTCACGCCTGTACATGTCTCTCTGCATTATTAACAGACGTTCCGTTCCGTTTCACTGCGCTGTCCGGCCTCGAAAAAATCTACAGAGCCGAAGCCAAGCATCCATGCGAGATCGTGGCATGAAATTGCAAAAAAAAAAGAAGAGGGATAAAGAGAGAAAGAAAAAAAGAGAGAAAAAAAAATGGAGCAGCCTAACATTGGCGAAGGAGAAACGACGAGAGAAGAGCGTGTTACAAAGTGACCAAAGGGCTCGCGGTCGCCGTTTTTTATACCTTTTTTTTTCGTGTTCTTAATCTCACCGCTATAGGGTGCGAGCAAAGAACGCATGGAGTTTATCTCATTCTCTCTCTCTCTCTTTCTTTCTCTCTTAAGAGCCAGACAAATGCAAGAAATGAGGGTCGTAACAGTTGAAGAATCAAACGGGGCGATCAGATTCACAGACAGACACACAGACACATAAACACGCGCCGAAAATTCAAGCATCGCGTCGAGTATGCCCTACGGTCCACATATACATATGTAGAGACTATGGGTATATACCCACAAGCATATATACATATATATACATGACATACCAAGAGAGGTCCGCGAGCCAAAATTGCTGAACGCGTGGACGGACGCGCGTCCGCGTACGGACATTTAGGCTCGGGATGGGGGAAAGGAGGAGGAAGCGCGAAGAGATTCCGTGCTCTCGCTCCCGCACGAGATATAATGACGCCAAAGCAAAGTTATTTAGTCTGTTTGAAGCGAGAAGCCGTCCCATTATACGATGAATTGTAAGCTGCGCGCGCGGGAGGCATTTATGAACATTCGTATATATGTGTACACTGAAAACAGAGTGTATATATATATACGCATGTACTATATATTATGTTTAGATACACATATATATGAAGACTTATATGCATGGCAAAAATGCAAGGAGATGCCATATAGGATGCATGGCCGCATATTCCTTCAAGTATATGTATTCACATACGAATCACGCCTCGTTCACATGGGCTCGTATGTCGCCACACACACAACAATAAAAAAACGAGCGAGAAAGAAAAGCTTATGCACATTTTCGTCCCCGTTTTTTTTTTTTTTTTAAATGTTCTATTTTCTTTTCTTTCTTCTCTTTGTACATAGATAGTACATAAGAAAGGTAGCCGGAGCCTGTGGTCCGCGGGATGCTGAACCCGTGCAGAAAGAGTGTGGCCTCCGTTTAACGGAGCGAAGATCATTGCAGAGACCCGAAGGCGCACAGAGCACTTTACAGACATGGAACAGAGCGCGAGGTAGAAGAAAAGGGGGAGGGGGTTTTGAGCGAAAGAGATGGTGTAGAGTAAGACGACGAATAAGAAGAAGAAGAAGAAGAGGAAGAGCAGAGAAAGGGAAAAAAAGAGTTGAGGTAACCAGAGCAAAAAAGAAGCTGAAAATGTGTGTCTGTGTGTGTTTGTGTAAAGAAAGAGGGTGAGGGGCAGGAGAGAAGCTATCATTGTATCTTCTCATTACCATAACTAGTTCTCCACCCCCTCGTGCCTCCTCTTCCTGGGGTCCATATACTCCTTTCTCCTTCTTCTTCCTCTTCTTCTTCATCCTATACATGCACACACATTCTTCTCTCTCTTTCTTCTTTCAGTCTTTCACTATATCTTTTGTCCCCTTCTCGTCGCGCATATAAACGGCGCGCATCCTCCAGATCTTTTGCTGGATGGTACCGTGCGCCCGCGCGCGCGCGCGCTATATAGCGCCCATATCTGTCTCACTTCGTGCCAAAGTCGCGTTCGCACAGAGCCCTCAAGCATGTGCATCATTCGCTTGATATACATTTACGCTTAGGATATTTTTCTGCGGCAACAAACCACTTTCTTTTATCAGGATATGTGTCTATTCTTCGACAAGCTTATACACAGATATACAATATATATATATATATACACATATATATTGAAATTATACCGATTGTGGTTTACGAGCGCAAAAAGAATGCTGTGTATTACCCTCTCGGCTAACAATCTCATTCCTCGCTACAATCGCACCAACTGCCAAAGCCATTTTATGGATGCACATCGCATCTTCATATAGAATATTCTGTGTGTGGCATACATGTATATACATAAAAGACAACAGCTGGTCTTGAGATCTCGCGGTCCGAACGATATGTCTGAGATATGAGGACACTCGAGTTTTACGATGTAGAAATAAACAAGATGATGACAAAATAACAGTTTTTATATATAAAAAACGAAAAAAATGTCATGGTGGTTTGAGAAAAAAAAACAATTAAGTGTATATACGAACTGTGCACTATATGCTTTAAACAATTTTACGGATAAACTAAGTTTCAAAAATATAGGCTTTTCGAAAAATTACGTCGAGACTCATTTATTTAAAGGAAGAGTTTTGATTCACAAAATCACGCTGGCGAAGTCATAGCGATATTGAATCTCATGAAATGAGGCGTGCCGTTAAATGCCGCCCATGTCATCTTGACTTCAACTTACGAAATACGAGAGGGAAAGACATCTGATATATGGTTGTATGGTTCTGTCGTTTCCATTTTTTCTATCTTCACGAGTGCACTAATATGTTTCTTGTCGTTGCGACCATCGCAAAAATAATTGTACGACGCATAAAAGCATTGCTAATTCGGTTGACCTGCGTCAGGGACAACGGCAATCCTAAGCCATTGCGAGGCTGCATATTTCAAACATCTGTTTGAGCTTTGTTCATTGATTTTTTTTAATTTCTTCATCTTTTCATCGTTTTATACGCTTATAGCCATGTCTTAAATAAATTATTCAGTAATATCTCAAATTGTGAAAATTTACTTTTTCAAGACTCCCAGACGGTACGCAGATGTTAGAAAACCCTCGCGTTTGGGTTTTTCCTTTTTCGGTTGTCATCACCATTCAAACACATTCCTTCTTTTTAACTTTGTAAGGTAATGAAGGTGTGACCAGTGTACCGAGAGTTAATCCAGCCAATACCACATTGTAACACGTACCAGTTTTCGTATACGACATAGTTTATAAAAAAATATCAAATTTTTACCAGCATCTTGTAATAATAAGCCCGTTAAGTTTTTTTTTTTCGTGAAAATAGAGATATATACTTAATTCGCAAACATCAACTACCTGTTTCCCAGTAAAACAGAGAGCGGTACAGGGTCACTATACATTTGAAAGAACGACGGTGGAACACGCGAAGGACAAGCCCGCGAAAGACGCGCCGGGGAGTTTATGCAAGCAGGGCCCGCGCGACGATTCATCTTTGATGAGAGACAGAAAAAGAGCGAAAGAGATGGTGATGGTTAGCTGGATACATCATGAAAAGTCGCTTCGGCAACAGAAGCGCGGCAAGCCGGTTTTTCAAATCTTGATGGCAGAGTGAGCGAGAGTTGAAGGGACTGGGATTTGCCGAAGCTACTGCATACTTGCAACGACTACTGTCCGCTCAATCCAAAGCTTGTATATGTATATATTCATATGTTTATACACATGTGTGTGTGTGTGTCTGTGTGTATGTTAAAATTTATCGTCACTGTACCGAGCCCGGTGGTCCCCACACACATATGCACCGATACACAGTAGCGATTCCGTGGGCGAATAATCAGACCATGCCAACTGGAAGAAAGGGAGAAAAAATGAAGGAACGAGTCAAAGAGACGAGGGACTCATCCAGGATGATGAGAACGAAAGGATTGAAAGATTAAGAGAAAATAATTGAATAATCAGTGGAAGAATAATCGGTGGTTAAATCTGATGATAAACAAATTAAAAATGTGTAAAAAATACAAGAAGATAATAATTATGATATGCAATGGAGAAGAAGTTCTATCGAGGATAAAAATTTCATGAAAAAAAAATGAGAACACAGAAACGAGATCGTGTAAATAAAGTCTTGAACATTATTAACGTGTCTGTACGAAAACAGAAGGATAAACGTAAGCACGTACTGGATAAAAAGTAACGAAAAAGTAAAAAAAAAATGGACACAGAAATACAATAGAGTGTGGAATGGATGGAATGAAAGAACAGAAGGGATAGGTATTTACGTGAGGATAAACCGATGAAATGCACCAGGAACGTTGAGGAAGCGATCGTGCGCGGACTCTCCCTCCCCTTCCTCCTTGCATCTATTTGTCCGTCGATCGAATCGTTTTTGGCTCTATCGGCAGGCTGTATCGGTTTTGTGAGAGGACACGGTGGCATCTTTCGCGGCGAAATGGTGAGAGGGGGACTATGGGTTCACCAAGATCCGTGGCCTCGATAACGCGCTCAATGTGAGTCGCGAATCGCGAAGGCACTTGCATTTTTATCACCCGTTCTGGATGCCTTTGCTATTCTTTACTGTCCTCCCATCTTCTTCTCCTTTCCCTCTCAATCTTTCTCTTCATATATTTTTCTTCTCATTCCTCGGCGTTTCGTTCTCTATCTCGTTCATTCGTAACTCCAAGACGTTTGTCGAGACTCTTCTTCTCAAGCAATGGACATCAGACAGAGAGAGGAGAAGAGAGAGAGAGAGAGAAAAAGAGAATCGATTATCTCTTCCCTCCTCTTCTTATATACGCCTTCCTCTTCATTCAGCTCGTCCTTCCGAGCTGTGTACCTTCCGGCTGGCAGTTCCTCGAAGCCAGCGGATGGCTATTCATGCGCAACCGTTTTTGTCTCTTACCCACAACCGAAGAAGATCAAGAACGAAGAGAAAATGAAAGAGACGAAGACGCAAAAAGGGCCAACGATCGTTATTATTATACGAGAATTTTCGATAGGACTGGCGTCGACGGGAGATGCTAGATTGCCAACGGGCAAGACCACAGAGGCCAGTATAAAAATCGTATATAAAACATCGAAATGCGAGAGGCTGGATACTGGAATTCATAGATAAGAGATAAGGATAAAAATACCCGTGGAGAGATACAGGAGAAGCGATGGAATATAACGTAAATAACTTTATAGATCAATAAATCCAAAGAAATTGCGGTAAGATGATCCTGAAGAGACGACGGATCATGTAAAGAATAGTTGAGGATGCTGTGCGCGGTATCGGGATCTATATACGCGTATGAAGCTTCACATACATCGTATGGCAGGTCACGCGAGGACCGACGTGAAGTAGGTTCGTTGGAGAGTTGGTTGGAATGGGTAGTAACCACGAAGCCGCTGGCAAATCGGAAAAACTTGTGTGTATGGCCAATGGAGAAATGCATCGGAGTTGAATTGCTGACTCTGCAAAGTCGACTTTACATTGCGCCTGCTTTTGTTACGGCATCGCATTGACGATACGGTGTGCGACATAACTTTCCTCTCTCCCGTTCTTTCTCTTTGTTCACTAAATCTATATTGCTTCAGCATCCGGGATAAGGGCTTCGGTTTGCTGTTTACTTGACTTCTGTCTCTTTCATTTTCTCTTTCACGTCATAAACGTATACGTACTATGCACATATATGGTGTATATAACGTAAAATCTCTATCTACCTCATTCGTGATCCTTTGCTATCTGCTCAGGCTAAAACTAAGTCGCTGTTCATGATTGGTGCACTCCGGTTGAAGCGGAGAATTCCGCTACTGAACAGAGGAAAAGAGAGACCACAATCCCTAAGCTACCATGTATGAGGCATACAGGGATCTCTAGCTCACTCAGGCCATCTTCATCTAGGAACCTCCATCTCTCTGTTTCTCTAAACCGTCTCTTCCTACCACCACAATCACATTTCTTCATCTATCTAGTCCTCTTTCTCTCTCTCTCTCCCTCTCTCTCTCTCTCTCTCTTTCTGTATCGTGTGAGCTAGTTTCGTTCTGGAGAATTGCATTCTAAGCCGGGTCGTTAAAAGCTGGCAGATTTGATCCTTTGCGCGCGAGCATCTCTACCCGACCATGAAAACCAACTAGCACACAAGAAAGATGTTTCCACCGCTGTATTGCGCTCATCAACGCCGTACGTGTACGTATCCCTAATATAACTTTACCAGCTACTGCACATTCTTGTGCTTTATACAGGTGCCTTTATCTAGCTTTCTCGCTCATCCAGTTCTATTCTTCCTGATTCTCTTCGCGTATATACACATCGTTACTGTTTCTACGTCATAATCTTTTGTTCAGACAAAAACGGCTCATACAGCTTTGAGCTGAAAAGTACTTGTGGCTTACCCTGAAATATACATTATAGAAACATACCCTCGATCCTACGATTTTAAGAATATGTATTATTCTGTATCTTATTACATATAGATCAAAGATGCTCTGTCATTATTTTCAATTTTTAAAAATAAAGAATCTACCGAGATTATATACGGTTTATAATTAACACGACATGAAGATAGATTTTAACGTATATTTTTCGTAATCAAACAATACTTTATGCCATTCGATGTTAATACCTTCCGGTTAAATATAGAAAAATCAGAAGCTACGGCGTGAATGCGAACATGAACAGGTAATAATGATGATTGTTTGAGCGGGTTCGGTTTTTTCACTAGCACCTGATTCAAAAGTTTCCCCTACATGCTGCAAACCATCGTGGGTAGTAAAATAGAGTAAAAAACGAATATAGAAAAAAAAAACGAGTAGAAAGGAGAGTGAGAGGGAGAGAGAAGGGAGGAGAGAAAACGAATGAGAAAAAGAGCGAGCTCGTACTAGTAGAGAGGACGAGGGAAATAGGCTTTAGCGGATTTCCCGAGGCAGATTGGAGATAAAGCTTGTGAAAGGCTTCGCGCGCCAGGGAGAGAACGAGAGTCGTTTTTCGCGACGAGGTCGCTCTCAGCGTGATATTCTCTTTTTTTTTCATCTTACTTTTTTTCGTTTTATACTTTTTTACTCCTGACCGAGAATTTCACTCGGTTTTTATCCTCCGAGCGCATGCGTCTACTCTTGTTATGCCAGCACACGTCAGGTTATAAAATTCTATGCGGACTACCTTGTTAATAAAAATGTTTGAATTATTTTTTCATCTCCGGGGGGAAAGTGTAATAGAGACTGTAACAGAAGAAGCACGAAGAAGAGATAAGGAAAAATAAAACAGTGACGAGAACGAGATGCCGCGGATTCTTCGCGAGTATAATATCTAATAAACGAACAAAATCTTGATGCTTTTATACCGGCTTTTGTCTTGTATATAATGAAATATAAAGGAGCGAAAATAACGTGTTATCAAAATAAGACAACATTCAACTATAAGTGTAGAAGAGATATATCCTTGTCCGAGGATGTAGTTATCCTCGATAAAGATGTTTGAAAGTCAAAGAAAGTATTGGGAAATCCAATGACGTAAAAATACTCACTCAGGAAAACGGTGGCACAGAAAATACCACCGTTTTCCCGCGTTTATATGTAGTACAGAGAACGAAACCTATAGATAATCGAGAAAATCGCAAGATTTTCTCATTTTTCTCTCTTTTTTACAATGCCCCTTCTGCCAAGTGGATGTCAAGAGATCTGGCGTTTTTCCTCTGTCACGAGCAGAAGAAGTAGGTGGAGACGTTAGAAGAGCCACTCTCTTTTCGTCGAATCACGGACTGTGCTCTCTCTCTCGCTCTCTCCTTCTCATTCTCTCGTTTCCTCTCTATTGACAATATAATAGATACAAGCAAAATAAAAACGCTCGAATGAAAGAAGAAGACTAGTCAACCAAGTACTCCGGGTGTCTCGGAAAATTTTGTATCTTTAGCACCATGCACTTTCTCCTTGTCTCTCCCTCTCTTTTTAACTCTCGTTTTTCCACCTTAATGTAGAATAATAAGAATACCAATGTGACTCCCAGAGAGTGTCACAGTGCGAAATAATTTCCATGAAAAAGCGGATTTCACCAGAGAAGTGTTGAGAATATCGAGGACAGGGGGAAGATTATGAGAGAGTTCGGTCACGAAAATACAACAACTAAATGTTCAAGTGCCTTGCAATCGTGTATGAATGTTGTTGTATTTTTTATATCGAATAGAAGAAAAAAAGGTAAAGGAATAAATTACATTATTATTTAGCAAAACTTAAGCATATGAATAATTACAAAATTTTTAATAAACGGAGTTATAATGAAAGTTAATTTCTTTATACATACGAAGTCATTTTAACTGAGCCGAACATTTATATTGTATTTCATTCTCAAATCATTAATACATCGTTAAATAATAACTTATGCTATAAAATTGACGTGTTTCAACAAAAGAGGCGTCAAACTTTGAAAACTAAAAAAATAAAATAAAATAAAATAAAATTCACAAACGAGTAGCACATTTCCAGTGCGTTTAATAATCACTCTCGTACAGAGGGCCCGCATTATGAGGAGACGCGCAACCCAGGCTCATTGATAAATCGTGTTTCTCGGCTCGGTGAATTGTGCACACCCGCGAGCTATTTTGTATGTACGAAGAGGAAGAGAAAATAGGAGGGATGGATAGAGGGAGGGAAAGAGAGAAAGTATATCACACGGCAACGCGATATAAATCGAATAACTGGGCCAGGCGCGGGCGGTTTTCCTGATGGTTTTGTCGGTCGATGCAGAATTCGCGGTGCGCATAGCATCGGGTGATGGTAGCGATGGTGGTCGACCCCTTCTTTCCCTTCCCCTGTATCGCGTTATCGACAGACGAAATATCAGAATGTTACGCCGCGTGACACTGCGGTACGTCGAGGGGGGTTCCAAAGATACGGGAGTGACGTATGTCTGTTCTCCTGCGATGCGAGAGAGAGTTTACACGATATACACGCAGTTCGACTCTCTGTTATACTCTTCAATACAGGTATCCTCTCATATTCCCTGCAGTTTCTCTCCCTTCTTCTCGTTTACAATACACCCACGATACATATAACAAGAGAAAGAGAGATAATATATATTGCGTACGATGCATAAATATGATTTTACGGTCCTCGATTTATGATCGAATCAGCGTTATCCACCGCGATAAATCTATTCCACGCAGGGCCAGAGAACTGGAGATTGCTGAAAGGGTTGTAGAGCGCGGCTGATATGCGACAGGACAAAAAGGTTGAACGACAAGAGACATTATATGGATCATATACAGTAAAAAAGAGGGAGAGAGGAATAGGAAATTATGACCGGAAACGTGCCGAGAATAGAGCGCTCTTCACGCCAATATTATACAAGGTGTTTCGTGGTCAATGACCCATTCGTCGAGCAATCACCGAACGACCCTGCTCGAACATCCATTTTTATTAATATTAAACGAGAAAGATCGTGAACGTTTCTGTTGAAACGAAATCAACACGATCGCCACCATCGAATGTTAAATTTTCGAATAACTCTATATAATGTGTCCAATAACCGATGGAAAAGTGAACTGGCGGAAGCTTATACGAGAACGAATTATACAATAGCGAATGAACGTGCGTGGCGAGACTGCTGCTGTGGCTACGCGATCGACCGAACTGTGGCCATAGTCTATGATGTACATTATATATATATACACGAGGCACTGCCATATGACTCTAGATAACTATTCGTACATAAAACCTATGTATATACATGTATTTAATCTTAATATTTATATTTTAACACTATATAGGCAATTGAAACAATAAAATCAAAAAGTTTTCGTATAGTAGGGAATGAGTTGAGTGTTTGAACCACACAAACATTTCAATAACTTTTTTGAAATATAGTTTTTATTCTAAATAAGATTCTGACCAAGTTTTTTTTCACTCTTTTAAGGTGCCAGATTTCTATTTTTACACGCCGATCTTGTTAGAAAGTTGTTCTTTATGAAATGTCTTTTTGAAAGAGGACCAAGTTTTACAGTATACTTTCTCTACCGTAATCCAAAAACTTTTTATTTTAGTAAATTTTACGTACAATCATTCATTCGATATCCGCTAAACAATTTTCTGAATCAGCTTTCCTTGACATTTGTTGTACCGCTGTATTTTTTTGTGCTTTTTATTTTTTCAATATTGTTTCCTCGAGAGATCGATTCACCAGACGCGAAGTTCAAGCTTCGCGTCTCAGGTAATATAATACAATCCCTTGAAAGTATTTCTAACACGTCGGACTGCTCTTGGCCTCTCCCGTAATGTAAAAATGGTGTGCTCCCTGTATATTCGCGCCGGTAACTTCGCGAAGCGAAGAGAGACTCAGGTTTATGATTGCGTAAAAGTGATTTTGTTAAAGGTAAAGAAAAAGGAACCGACGAAGAAACAGAGAAAGAGAGAGAGAGCGAGAGAGCGAGAGAGAGAGATTGGATGAGAGTCAGAACAGTAAAAGGAGGAAAATAAGAAAAAAAGTAAACGTAATACTTTCTCTCTCTCTCTCTCTCTCTCTCTCTCTCTCTCTCTCTCTCTCTCTCTCTCTCTCTATCACTGTCTCACTCACTCTTCAAGTCTTTACGTCTGTACGATGAGAATGAAAAACGAGTTATCGAAAAAGATGGAATAAAATGAAAGTCAGTAGAGAGAGAGAATGAGGCAGGCAGAGAAAAGAGTACATAGACTTTGAAATGAAGACGAAAACAGGATACCTGAGTTTTGCTCGAGTAGACGAGATGAATGCCTTGCTCTGTCTCTCTTTCTCTTACTCTTTCGGTAAATTCTTTCTGGCACAAACGAACAATATTATATCTTGGTTATCCTCAGCTTTTCCCATCGCACCTCCTATTTCCTTTAGTGATATATATTCTAATATCTCTCCAGGAATTGTATTTTTTTTTTTCATACAGTTTTATATATATATTGTTTCGTGACTCTTCAAAAATGATAAAATGCGAAAGGGGATATATGTAACTGGAAACATTTATAACACGTCCGGCTTTTAGTTTTCTTATTTCTCCACAATTACAAATTTCTTTGACTATCATTAGCGTAATTTCATATCTACTTGTATACTCTCAGCTTCTTTTGTAAATTTGTATATATATAGATATATA